>CAEGAE010077669.1:0-44179 GCA_903067095.1 Girardinus metallicus
CTTTCTTTCTTTCTTTCTTTCTTTCTTTCTTTCTTTCTTTCTTTCTTTCTTTCTTTCTTTCTTTCTTTCTTTCTTTCACAAATCTCGCTTCACGTTGGAATGAGAAGCCGGTGACCTTGTGCCACTAGTCAGCCGCGCTGCAGTTCAGTGAAATCTCTCTCTGTGATCGTAGCTTCTTTCATATAATTTGGAAACATAAAAGTAAAAAATAAAAGGCGCGTACCTTCTTTACATTTCATTAATAAGAAAGTGTTGTCAGAGGTGTCAGATGACTTTGTGCTCTGGCGAGAAAAAACACTGAGCACCTGTTGCTTTTCGTAGCCAGCATATAAGATTACAACAACAAAAACAAAAACAAAAGAAAAAAAGAAAGAAAATCCATGTTAGGATTATCATGGCCTCTGTACACCCAGTGTATGGCAACAGTACATGTGAGTCACACATTCGTTAACCGATAATAAAAACCAGAAGGGGGTCAGATTGCAGAAAGGTGCTCCTGGCAGGCCGAAGCCCGCCGCGTGGTGGGGCTGCATTTGGTCAGCAGGGTGATCTGCGTGCTGAAATTGTTGCCGTTGCTCCCGATGGACGGCTGCTGGTACTTAGTGTCGGCGCCGAGGAACCGCTGCAGCATCCACCTGCGCCACTTACGCTTAACCTCGGACTGCACCTGCAGGGGAGGCCGACCGGGAGAGCAAACAGTATGGAGAGGGGGCGGAGGAGGGATGGGTAAAAAATAACAGACTCTGTGGATTTTTAAATGAGATGATCAAACACCTAAAAAAAAAAAAAATAAAATAAAAAAAACTTTGTTTGAATTTACTCACCTCTCCGTTCAGGAAGCAGTACAGCACCGCGACGGCAAAGCCCTGTCGGAGAGACGCAGAGGTGAAGGAAGAGAGACCGCGCTGCACAGCACAGCACAGCCGAGGGAAATGCTCCAAATATTTGTGCATGAATAATGACGGCAAGATTAAGACCAACTTCAGGCTGAGACAGGAGGTTCATCATGCGGACGGCTGGGACATGTTCCCGGGAGATAGCGGTCTGAGCCAAAACGGTTATAAACGGGGAGGATTTTCCACCGCTAACTTTCCATTTTTGCACTTTGCTCTCAACCTCCATCTCCAGTAGAGTACTGTAACTCAGGGGTGTCCAAACTTTTTGCATCGTGGGCCAAAATCGCCAAGCTGAAAACACTCAGAGGCCAGTTCTTCATTAAAGATGCAAAAGTAATTTTATTGTTCTTTTCTTTTTATCTGCTCTGCAGCAAATTAAAGGGTCTCAAAGTTGTACAGTTTCCTAACTTGTTGGTCACGAAATCATTTTTAGTTTATGCCCAGCAGCAAAAAATGAGAACTGCCTTTGAAAACCCTCAGCGAGATTTAGCCCACTTCAGTTATTAGGTGGGACTGAATCCGTTTTTGAGTAAAACGCTGCTGGAGATTTGTTAGATGGCGATGAAAGTGAAAGCAAAAAATAAAAATAAATCAATGAAAAAAAATACGGCTAATTAAAGAAAAACATTTGTTTTGCACATCTGTTTAAGATGTAAAATTGGCATTAAAAAGTCTCCATCTGCATCAGCCTCATTTATACCACTCCTGAACTGCATCAAGGGCCACGCAAAACTCCTCTAAGGGCCACAAATGCCACCCAGGACGCACTTTGGACACCCCTTGTTGTAAATCAAGTAACTTATTCCAAATGCACAATAGTAACTATTAAAACACGCTATTCTGTGTTTCTCTTGATACTGATGTTGGATGTTGACATTAAATGTCCGTTTTAATAATGACTTTCTGTCTGGCTGAAACGAAGACAAACAGGAACAAGCTTTACAAAGCGATTAGGTGTGTTACCTGAAATGAGCCCAGAACCAGATCAAACACCATCCTGAGCTGCGGGTGGATGTGGTCAGGGATGAAGGCAAATATTATGTAGTTTATCCCAAAGAGAGGGATTAATAACAGCGTGGATTTAGTCAGTCTCCTGAAAGCAGCAGAAACAGAAAGAGGAAAATTTATAAACAATGTTTTGTACATAATTGTTAAAACTGTCCCTATTGTCACAGTATAATAAGCTTTTCTGTCTCCTTCCTGTGGTCCTATTGCCATCTGCAGAAATACACCAGTCAGAAACAACCAATCAGAGCCAGGAGGAGGGTCTTAGCGCTGTCAATCAATCTTGTGTACACATTGCTCTCCCTGTTTTAGTTATGCATTACTTTGTGTTGCTCTACTTACATAAACATCTAATACAAACTGTGTGTTTGTAGCATGACAAATTTGAAAAAGCACGCCTGAACGCATCTGGAAGGTCTCGTGTAGCTTAGTTTACTATGAACAATAACTTCACGGCAAATTTTAACAGCAGGAAATGCAGCTGAACATTAACCTTTGCCTCAACAGACATGTTGACGTTTGGCAAAGGAAAACCTACGAGTACTGGTTGGACTCCTTCCTTCCGATGTCGGGACAGTTCATTTTCTGCCGCAGAATCCGGATTATGCAAATGAAGAGGAAAAAGTTCATCTGATGAACAGAGAAGTGGGACGCTAGTTAACGGGGGGCGTCACGTGAAATGTCAAGAGCCTACGTTTGATGTAACTCACAAGAATGGCAACTAAGATGGGCGTTTTGATGATCCACCAGGACGCGTCGTCGATTGTTTCCCAGCATCTGACACGGACGAGCAAAAAAAAAGAAAAAAGAAAGAAAAAAGAGAGAATATATACAAGCAGGAAGCAATACTACATTTATAATGTACATACACAAAACATTTCTCAAACTATCGACTCTGCAGGTTGACTAGAAATGCAAGCCACACTTTTCAGATTGATTTTTTGAGGGGGAGGAAATCTTATGTATCACTTCCCTTCCAGTTCACAAATATATTGTCTTATTATGTAGAGTGTTGGAGAAACAGTTGGCAAACTGTCCAGTTTACGGTTCAAAAAGAAAAAAGTGTTAAGAAACTCTCCTACATTTGCCAATTACTACAGTAATTGGCAAATGGTGTGGCAAAGGTGTGAAAGCTTTATGATGTGTGAAACAAAAAAAAAATAAATCAACAAGAAAAAATGGAGTGAGAGCCTATGTGAGGCGTCCTTCTTCGTGAGTCTAGGAATCTGCAGCTTCTTTCCAAGGCTCTCTTTATTTTTACCAGTTGTAAAAGTCGTTGAGTCTTCAGTCAAACCATCAGCTAAATTACAGGGAACTGGCTTTCCAACAGTGCGTGCACCTTCTCACCAAACGACCACTGAAAAGCGGTCGTTTTCTACAATGTTTTTAGAAAATGACAGAACGCTTAACTCACCCAGGAGGATTTAAGTACGCTTTTGTAGCCACCCAAGCAGAGATGAAGATAGTTGGAGCCCCTGTGAACAGACAGCAGACAGAATTGTCTGTAACATCAGAGTTAAAACATTCCCCGTCTGAAACTGGAGTCATCAGCTACTGCCACGGGCATCCAAACAAACCATCATGTCCTAATAAGTGGGCGAGCCATGCCTGAATTACTTTATAGCCGAAGCAGTTACGTATTCTGGGTATGATTATCTTTTTTTTTCTTTCTTTTTTTTACAGGATTCTTATGAGCTCTGTGTCAATATTGATTCATCTGGGGACTCTGCAGGGAAGTCACAGGGTTCTCTCCATTCTCCTGCTGGAAAACACCAATTCAAGTCTATTTATAGATATTTTATTGGTGTGTTGGAGAAAATTCGTCTCAATGGACTTTAAAGGGCAAAAAAAGAGATATAAAAGCAAGAAGCGTCAGATTCTGGCAGCTCTTCTGAGAGAAAGTTTGGATTTTAATGACTGACATAAAGAGGAAGCGTTTAATCTTTAGGTTGAAGTCAGTTTTATGTTTTTGATAACTTAGTTCGGCTCTTCGAAAATTTCTTGAATCTTACACTGCAAGTGCAGAGATGCTGCTGCTGAAATCAACATTTACTTCGCAAGCATGACATGTAAGTTCTTTAAAAAGGGGGAGACTGCCATGTGAGCACTTACCCCAGCCAATCAAAATGTACCACCAAAAGTACTTCCTCTCTGAGAAGAAGGAGACTGCCAACAGAGCGTGAAGGTAGAGGCCCTCCACCAGCAGCCAGAAGTAACTCGCCATGACTCCATACTGGAACAAGACCACTACCGCCTTGCAGCCCACCTGCAACACAAGCATCAGTCTGTGGCTCACTGCATTCCCTGCGAATACAATGAATATTTACTTCAAGACAGAAATAATGAACTTTAATTCCCATAAAAAAAATTGCTTTTGCAGCCCAAAAAGGTTCTTCTCCTTTTTACAAAGGATTTGCCAATTAATTGTCCAATTTGTGTTTATGCCGATGACACTGTTGTTTCCACTTGCTATCGTCTTTTCTTGAAGAGAGCAATTTGATGTTAGCTTGGTTTAAAGTGGTTCAAACAGAATGTGTTGTGTGTTGTCTGAATTTTAGACATTCTTCTCATTTGGTTGTTGATTTTAATGTCATAACTTGGGAAGGTTAACTCCCTCAAATATCAACTCCTCAGTCCGGTTAATTATTTAGCCTTTCGGGTGAGGAAGAAAATAACAGCACGCCTCAATGGATCACACTGTGTATCCGCGTTAGCGCTCTGAAGGATGTTTTTAACTTTCCCTACGGATTGTTTTCAGATCTACATAATGTAGGAATCGTCGTATTTTGAGCATGTTTACATTGAATTAGCTTCAATTCGGTAACGGGGTGTGCATAAGACTGACGTAACACTGTTATAAACATGATAAAACACCTAACATGACCACGAAGAAGTCTTTATGAGTGTTTATGACATGAAGAGACCTTTGGTAAATAATGACAATTTCAATGCAAAGCTGGCAATTTTAATGCACTTTTAATGCAAGTTTTAGTACAACTTTGCATTAAAAGTGACATTATTTACCAAATAATGGGAAGTTGGCAATTTTAATGGACTTTCAGTGCAATCTTTGGTGCCTTTTGTCATTATTTACCACTTCATGACAACAGTCATAAACATTCAAGAAGACTGCTTCGTGTTTATAGTACATGTTATGTCATGTTTATGACAGTGTCATGTCAGTCTTGTACACATCCCTTCAAATAAAGTGTTACCAAATTTTTATTTGCACCAATTTATTCCCACACGTTAACCGTCCTATCAGAATTAAAACAATAAAAGAGCCATAGATTCATTATTCTGTTAAATCTAAAAATCAATATCCTTATTTTTTTTATTGTTCTGGCTGTATATCATTCTTAAATAATGTAGAAACACAATTTTAATTAAGAGCAACGTTGAGGTAGTTAAAATTGGGAACTTATGAAAGTTTATTTTTGGAACTCTTCACGATGACAAAGTAATGCCTAAGATGCCTTTACATCATACAACCAGACGCAATGAATTGGAAATCATGTTTTGAAATGTACATTTGTCTGTCGATTTCAAGCCTCGCGGTTGCTCCCAGTAGAATAAAGCTCGCGTTCATTAAGGCATTTTCTAGGAATGATTCATCAGATTATAGCAGAACATTCTGCTCCAGCTAATCTGAGCTCTGCACCACTGTCTGCTCTGATACATTTTATCTTCGTTTCAATGAGGCATCGGCCCTGCGTTAAGAAACAGATAGAAATCCGTTTGAGCTACACGTGGACAAACAGCAGGCGATACGAAAAGATGGCAGTGGTCTGCTGTCAGTGGTCTTTGACAGTGAAATATTCACAGCTGTGTGAATGCTGGGGGTAACTGTGGCGCAGGGGAAGAAAAACGGCGTAAGGACAACTTTGTGATGACGTGGTTCTGATGATGTTAAATATTAATTCTGTAATCTCCACAAAAAAGGCTGGTTTTGATTTATTTTTAGATTCAGAAACATTTTCCCGTCATTTATGAAGCAAAAATAAGGCAATTTGATACAAGTCAAGTTTGTATAAGTTACATGTAATACTTGTGCAAATTATTTGTATCTCATTTTTTTTAATTTCATCTTTTCCTCCATCGTTTATGACCTACAGCTGTACTTGTAAAACATTTTTAAAAATCTTGCTGTTTCTCATATTCAGATCGTGAACCTGGATCTGACGCACAAGGACTTCGTATTACTCCGACCTGCTATCCTCAACGGCTGTGCTGGTATTATTGGAGCTTTTTGCTTTGTGAATCAGACACTGATTTGGCACAGAGTACAATAAAAGGCAGCAAGCATTAAAAAAAAAAAATCTATAGAACCATTTGAGCTCTTCATTCCAACTAACTTAAACCAAAGTATAAAAAGTTACTTTTTAAAGTGTTTTCAGAAACATCTTCAAAATTTAGCAGCTGTGTTTGGTGTTGAGTAATGTTGGAATCCCTGAGACGAAATATCTCCACTCAGCCATTAACAATCAGCCCTCGGAGCAGCAGGTTATTTACAGTCTAATGATCTAGTTCTAGGTAGAGATAACGGAGATGAATCAGGCAAAGTGTGATCTAAAAAAAAAAGAAAAAGAAAAAAAATAGTTCCCCTGACATCCCACTGAAACAGCTGTGCTGTACTAAAACGACACAAGACGTTTATCTGACTCCTACTGTTACCATAGCGCCTGCGGTAACACTGGAGTCAAGATAAATTGCTTCTAAGACGACATCGCACCTGTAAATGTAGTTTATTGCCAATGGTGTCTGCGGTCCAGGTTCAGCGTTAAACAAACAGGAACTCTCACAGCATCCTGCTTTACAGAAGAATTAGAAAACCTGGGCTCAGGAGCGTAACGGACTCTGCAAACACTGTTACACCCTAAACGTTGGGTAAACCCTGAGCTAACACTTTTAGGGCAGTAAAGTCTGAAACAGAGGATGCATCAAGTAAAAGACGAAATCAACAATTTGGGAGAAAAATTAACTAACCATGTAGTTTCCCTGACATGTTGTGTACTTTTTAGGACACATCTCTTCAGCAGGGCCGGCACAAGCCTTTTTGAGGCCCTAAGTAGATTTTAATTTGGGGCCCCTCATACAAACATGTCAAAACCAGATACTATATCACTCCTAGCCTACAGTATACCTGTGACATACCTGCTATTATTAGTGTCATTTGTGATTAGCTTACACTGCAAAAACACAAAATCTCACCAAGTATTTTTGGAGTAGCTACTAGTTCAAATGTCTTATTACACTTGAAATAAGACAAAACCAGCTATTTATTTTGGAAAGAAATAGGAGCTTGTTTTAAGTCAATAACTCCATAATATCGGTTAAAAATTACTAGTTACACTGGCAGATTTTTTTCTCTTATAACACGGAAAAAATGTTGTGTTATAATCTACCAGTGGAACTAGTACGTTTTTAATTAATAAATATCAAGAAATTATTGACTTAAACTCCTATTTCTCGCTGAAAAGTTACTTTTAAGTTAGTGATGTCTTATTGTAAGTGCACATAGATTATTTGCACTAGAGACTTCACCAAAAATACTTAGTAAGATTTTGTTTTGTCTTTTTGCAGCGCACATCGTACCAGTGTTATTGTGACTATTGATTTTAACCTTACAGGAATAGCAAACAAGCGAAGGTGTTCTAATTACTTCACATTTTGAAATGCACAGTGGTATCCTTAAGTGTGGTGTTTTACTTTAACTATTTGAATGTAACATCTACAAACACTGGAATCACAGTAAACAAGTTAGCAAGTTTAATAGTTTTTGGTTTCAAAACGTGGAATAGAACGTGTAGACTGTGTAAAAAGTTGCAAGCTGTCATTACGAAATAAAATCAAATGATGCTCTTGTGGGCCCTAAGCAGCCGCTTAACTCACATTACCTTTGGGTCGGCTCTGTAAACATCGTTGGTCATCTCGATGTGTTTAGGCTGATCTGAGTTTGGCAGATCAGACAGCTGATTGGACGGATTTACTCACCGGTGACTGGCAGTTTTCCGTCTCGCCGACCTCGTACAGAACCACGTCCTTTATAAAAACAGTGACGGCTTTGAGGATGAGAGATACAAAGAGATGCATGTGGATGTAGTTTCTTGTGCAGTGAAGCTTCCTGTAGAAGAAGAAGAAAAAAAAAAAGATCACATTTAAAAGGAGAATCTATATTTAGACGAGCTGCATCGCTTTACCCAAGCAAAGCAGAAGTAGATTAGTGTTTGTTACTGTTGACTGTCGTAAATCAAAGCTCTGTTGCCGGTCCTGAATGCCAACACATAAACCCTGAAGAAGTGAAGAACTAAATACAGTATCTGCTAAACACATAAAAGATTTAGTTTTCCCGGAAAAATGCATATTTATCAGCCAGAAACAGATGTGCAAACATCAAAGTTGACAACCAGCAGAGTCGAACAATTTAAAGGATTTGATGACATGCCACTAATGCGAATTCTTCACTCCGAGTGTTTTCAAACAGCGGTTAGGCAGATGACTTTGGTTTAATTGTGTGAAACCGCCAGGCGGATCATCAGAGCAGATCAGATGAGATGCGGCGCAGCATCAGCCAGCTGCCCGAGCGCTGCATGTAAAGCTGAACGTAAACAGCAAAGCCTCATGACATCCTGTGTTTCTGCTGCGCGGCGCGGGCCAATGGCATTCCGTGACCCGCTGGAGTAAACACAGGCCTTGTTGTTTAGCCCGTCATGTGCAAACAGCACAAATGCGATGTGAGAAGAATAGGCTGCTTGCTAAAAAAGCCAAACACACTCTGGCTAAACTTATCAGTGTCGCGTTATTGTTTAAGAGGAAGTCGAGACAGAGGGTCAAAACTGGAGGATGTTGTAAACATCGTCCGTCCCGCTAAGTGGTTTGACTATAGGCTGTAGCTTGAGTTTACAGTCACTTATGGCTAAAGTTTTAAAAATTCTCTTCAGCTTCTGGAAAATAAAGGTAAGGAGCATCAAGATATGGTTTTATTGGTCTATCTCTGTGGTTTTCAAACAAGTGACACTTGGGCACACTTTACAAATGACTTAACTGTGATGTATGGATTCAAAAAAATGTGTAAATAATTTCTTACTGCAGTTTTGACAAATATTTAAACGCAAGACAAACATTAGGTTAGAAGTTTGAGATAGGACCTTTTAGGTCATTTTTTCAAAAAAAAAAAAAAATTTAACATTAAAATAATAATAATAATAATAATAATAACCTGAAAATGTAAGAAAAAATAGAGTAAAAAACATACACAACCCAATTATGAAATTGAAAAGTAAAAAGACACCCATAGAGTCTGTCCTAATCCAGAGTCTGCATCCTCCAAAGTCGCCTGGGATGACGTCACAGTGATGCGACGAAGGCTGTGGAAATTTGAACGCTCCAAAAAAAAACAAAACTGATAAATTAGCAGGCTTGCCCTTTTGGAACAATTTTGTTTTATAATATCTGATGGTAAAAAAATTAAAAGCTTAACGCAGATGTGTTTGATTTTTGAAATAAACACAGATGCATATGATTATTTAAAAAAAAAGAAAAAGAAAACTTAATTAATTTGATGAGTTCATTAATTTAATTAATAAAAATGATTAAATACATAATAAAAAAAAAACCCTCAAGATTTCAACCTCTGGTTTTACTAGCTTATGTTTAGCTACTTTGCGATTGCTAGGAGACATGACACAACAGAAGTAAGGGCTGTAATAAACTTGAAGCCGTTCACTTCCGGTTTACGCCGGTTCTTTGAAGGAAGCAGTCCCTGACCCCACACAGAACGCAGACTGAGTTAAAATGAAACCTATGAGTTAAAATAAAGCCACCTTTTCCATATAATATAAGTAAATAAAGGGCTAAATAAAGTCAAGTACTGTCAAACCTTACACAGCCATAAACAAGGCAGCCATGGATCTCCAGTGTTGGTAGAGAGGATGGTTTGTTGGAAAACTGTGCTCTAAATGATGAAATAAATACATGTTTTGTTTGAGAATAATCCTTACCGAAAGAAACAGAGTATGGTGATGGCAACCATCAGAGAAATAAGGGAAACACTGTGGCCGATTGTGTAGCCAACTTTGATGGTGATGTAAAAATCTCCCTGTAAAACATTATCAGTTATACCAGACTCAAAAAAAGTCATTTCAAGATAATAAAAAAAAAAAACAGAAAACACATGATTTCACATCAGCATCGAGTCGCCAAACTGACCGAATTCTCCTCGGTGGTGCTGTTGGGATTGTAGCCGCAGCCCATTATGTAGGAGTCCAGGCTGCTGGGGGGCCAGCCCTGCACAGTGCAGGTTTTTGACAGATTACCTGAGGAGCAGACACAGGAGAATTACCGCCGTTTTGCTGTGGCGCGATGACGTCTCTCGCACGTGTCGTGCAAAAGTAGAGCAATGAGTAGGGCTGCTGAAAGGGGAATCAGCAGCTCTTACATTTACTCACTCTTAATTATGTATCTGTTAGATATGCTCGTCTCTGTGGGATACTCCCAAACACTGAAAGGAAAAAAAGGGGGGATGGCTTTCCAACTGGCTTTGAGATACAGACAGAGTTCCCATGTGTATTTGCCTCCATCAGTATCTTAATTACTCTCACGCTGAGCCCACCCACACACACACACACGCAGCCACACACACACATAAACAAAAAGGTCAAGCAGAGATGTTTTTCTTTGAGGGGGCAGAGGTGAAAGAGCTGAAGACAAATAGCTAAGGAGTAGAAAGTTGCCCTTTAGTGAACGGATTAAACCAATTAAGATCAGCTGTCAATGGAGGGAAGAAGATGACGAGGAAAAAAAAAGAGAAGAAGAAAGAGGAGCTTTGGAGAGGAGAGAGGAGATAAGAGGAGTACTGAAGAGTTGTGCGGACTGGGAAAATATTAAGGACAGTAAAAGGAGGACGCAGGGAAGAAGATTTAAGCAAAAAATAAAACCGGGCACACTGGATGAGAGAAGAAAGGAAATCTAAAAATAAAAGAAGCTAACATATAGAAAAAAAAATTGTTAAGCAGAAACGCAAACTAATGTGGAAAATGATACTCTTTAAGTTACATAAAAAAATAAAATGTGCATTTCCGTATATTTTTTATTGTTTTTCATTCTGTAGTTAAACTTTCACTCTCCGTCTTCATTCGTTGTGCTATTTTTCACAAGCACTTTCTTGTTCTTTTCCTTCATGCTCTCTTTTGCTGCTGAGCTTCATAGAGATGATAAATTAATTTTCCACCTGGCACCTGTCCACACTGCCAAAAGCACAGATAACTGCTTTAAAGACTCAGGAAACCAAAAAGACCAGCAATCTGGGCTGATAGTAACCCCCACAAGAAATGTACGCCACACTGATACTGCCAAGTAAAGTATGACTGACATTCCTGTGACTAACACACCTTCTTCAATGGTTTTATGTACTTGCATTTTCTAAGAAGCTGAGTTTTGTTTTCGGTAAGCTCAGCAAAATTAAACAGATTTAAACACCTGAAAGGTTTGTGTAATCAATCTATTTATGAGTTTATGTCTTGTTATTGTTGTTTTGTCTGTTTTTGTTTATTGTATGTGTGTATTTTTTTAAAGAAAATTACCTAAATTAATTATTTTCTAAATTAAATTCACATGTATTTAGATGTACCTGCACTGAGTTAACACTTCAATAAGAACCATTGCGATAAATATTCTTGTCGGCCATTTTGGAATAGAAGATTACATTGTTTTTTACTAACGTAGGATTGACATACTCTTGATATTTAGACATATATAATATACTAATTGTAAACTTTAACATGTTAGCCCTCCAGGGGCTGAGCACACACTGATGGGCAACTTTCATTTTAAAGTTTTTCGTCCAAATTAGGGCAAGTCAGGTCCTGTAATCTTTAGGCCATATAAGGTTGTTTTCCTGTAGGGAAGATGCAGTAGGAGAACTAAAGCAGAAGGGTGATGGTGCTTAAATTAGAGACCCATTAGAAATTTAAGACGGGCACATCAGCAGGCTCAGACAAGCCTTCAAGGATCGCAAGAGGGGGAAGGAGGTCTAACTGTACACTAACCACCTCCGTCCCTCCCCCGCTATGACGGCGGCGGCAACCTGCTAAAAGTTTCCCGTATTCTCAAAGCCAAAATTTGACAGATCAGTAATAATGTGTCTGCCAGAGGATTCCTCTGGTCATTGTCTTTCATTAGAGCCTCACTGATGGCTGTATGTTGAAGCACTGAGGAGTTACAGTCATTTGAAGTTTGTATATCAGGTGTTGTCCAAGAGTGCCATTTGGAGAGTCCAAACGGCACACTTGGACAACCTGTACATCCTCAAAAATAAACATGTCCAAAATGACAGTTCTTTTTGTGCTATTTTGATCAATCTTGAAATCCACGAGCAGAATACTTTATTCTACCGATTTATTGTATTTTCCAGTCCATATATTCAACACTCAATGTGCATTTACAAGAAATGAAAATGAAAAATCTGAGCGAAGCTATATTTTTCATTTTTTCTGTGTGTTACAAACGTAATAGCTACAAACTGTTTTTGACTGCAAAAATAGACAATTTGCCTTGTCTTCTTCATAAAGAGACCAAGCTTTTGCATGTACTCCAAATTGTTGAAGAACAGCAGATGATTTAATTTGGGTATGCCTTTTCAGCTGTTTTTGGTGATTTTGGTACCGCCAGTTAAGGGGTTAAAAATCGGACCCTACTAGGTCCAATTTACACGTGATTTGACTTCCCTGTTTTTGTAAAACCTATTAAATTGAGATATGACAGTTCTTCCTGGTAACTCTCTATTAAGGCCATTAATCATTAAACAGACGTGTTTCTGCAACTTTAACACACACCTCACTTTGTGTTGTCGCATCCATAACCCTGCAGTAAAACAAATCACCGTTTGTTCCTCAACGTGTCGTTGCAACATTTCCTCATTTCATTTTGTGACAATAAGAAAAAGTGTCACGCGCCGGCGACGGATTAATCCGATTGCTTCAGGTTTGACATTCCTGACATTTCTCAGCCGTATCACTTTACTCTGCCTCTTTCAAATGGAAGCGCAGTTGGTGAAATGTCAAACAGTTCCAGAGTGTAAGAATGTTTTCGGCATTAAAAATTTGGTCAAATACCTAAGCGGCATAATGCAGAGAAGAACGAGGCTTTGCTTCTTCAAACAATACGACAAGACACAAAGACGGAGATAAGCCCCCGCTGTTTCAGCCAATGCCACCGCTGGACTTGGCCTGTTTGAGGGATTGCCAGAAGAATGCTTTCATCGTTCCCCAAAAAGCAAGACGCCAAGCATTTTCAAAGCCACGCGTGACAGTTGAGCCAAAATTAGTTCCTCGTAAAATAACAGTTGCATTTTTAGCCTCGTTAAATCAAAAATCTTTGTCAGTATAATCTATTCAACTCCATTATTGTCTCTAATTAGCTCTGAAGATAGATGTTAGAGGAATTACATCAGCGTCAGCAGTTTTATGGCATGCAGGTGAAAGCGTTGACGTCCGGGCACTCTGCCACTGCGAGCCCGGAGACAAGGTGAGACTCCCGAGATGAATGGCTGCGTGTTTGCGCTCAGCCTACTAGGTAAAGAGTTCACGAGAATGGCAAGCTGCCGTAGTTCAATTTATGAGTTGGCCCCTCGACGTCCATGGCGCCACGTTTCGTAATGCTTGTTTTTACTGCGTGAGCCTTATAAAAAGAATGGCTCTGGATGTGTCAATAGCTCCGGCCTTTCACAACTGTTCCCGACAGTACAGAGCTGAGCAGCCCTTTTTCCACATTCTCTAGAATACACACACAAACAAAGGAAAACACGCAAGCAGGTAACCATCGTGTTTCTGGAAACTCTCAAGGTGAATGGGAACAAATGGTCAAGAGGTTCCAAAGGGTCAGGATGTATAAAATCCCAGACATTCCCTACTTATATGACTTGCACTAATAAGTTGATTTACACATATCATGTGCAACAACTAGTTTCTCTTTCTGTTGTGACCTCTGATCTTCATTTTGTCCTGAACCATCTGGGCCTAATTGATCCAATGGATCTTTGCCATGTCAAGTAAACATAAATTTTCTCTCCAAAACCAACACTTCTTAATCTTTCCTTCCATCTTTTCCCTGGAGTGCCGTCTCAGCCTAGGTCACACCAGCTCCCATCTGGGTCAAAGCAGAGCTTCCCACAGAAGCCTTCTTCTCTCAGCTGAACTCTTTGTACGCCCGTCATAAATCCTAGGTCCGGCCCCATTTTCATTCCCCAAAAAGTGACATGCGCGCAGGAGATATTGTTCCTCCTGGCTCTAGATGAAACATCTCAATCAGAATTTCAATCACTTATAGTGGACATTTCCAACCAGGACGAGACGCATACAATACTAGGAAATAGACACAAGGCTACACTTTTTTGCACAGCTTTCCACATTTTGTCATATTCTTCGTCTATTTTACAGGAAATTTGGATTGACCAACACAAAGTAGTGCAGCTCTGTGTGGTGGAAGTTCCGCCTCTGGACTTTTTTATATATGTATACATATATGAAAAAGAAAATGCAAGTAATTGTGTTCAAATTAGTTTATTTAATTAATTAATCTAAATTAACACACTAAAGTTTTTTCCCCTAATTATTTTCCTTCAAATTCACATTTATGAGTTACTTGTACAGCGCTATATCAAGTGAAGTGTGTTACCCAAAGACACAACGACTGAGACGGACACCGCTGGTCTCACACATAAAATACCACAAAAGTACGTTCACGTCTTTATTTATGATGTCCAAAAATGTGGAAAAAGTTCAAAGAGTATTGCTACTATGTAAGAAACTTTTATGTATAAATAGTGTAATGTGCATCTATTCTTGTAAGTAAACTTGTAATGTGCATGCACACCGTTCTGTCCTAAAAATTGTCGAGAATGATAGATAGGAAAGAGAAGAGGAGCAAGAAGGGAAAGGAGGCTGTGGGCGGGAGCAGCAGGGCCTCAGAGCAGTGTGGGGAATTCAGCCTGGTAAATTAGTTACAAAAGCAGAGATCGACTCTATAGATCCACTTCTAGTTCAACAGGAAGCAGCTGTAACTGTTGTGGCTGATGGCTGCACAGGTATTCACTGCCTGCCTTCAGTAAGTTGAACCTTGACCCCGGCTCTCACAGCTCCAGCTGAGGTAGGCGTTACATAAGTCAGGATCTCTCTCTGTTAAACGAGTGGGTGGTCTTCAGGGACACAACCTGACTGTCACAATGAGACCTTTGTGTCCTAACTCTTCACTGCAAGGAAGTGAATATATGCCAATATACGAGTAAATCTTATCTTGTTCATGATGAGAAATGGCAATGAGACCATGTCATGTCAAGTCTTTTACATTATCTTAAATCACTGAACCTTTTCTACCTGTGTGTGTTACTCTTTCGCCTATCCGTGGTTAATTTAAAATGAAATGGGAAATATCCCAGCATGCAAAGGAAAACAAGACATCAATGCATCATGTCTTCCTGCTGCCTTCATATTGTAAACAATAATAAATTCATGCAAGTGTCAAGTCAACTTGTTACTTATTTCTTGAATTCTCTTTTATTGTTCTTAGTTTTTGTAATTGCTTGTTTTTGGTTTTTTTTATCTTTCTACTATATATTCATATTTAAAGAAAAAATTGGTGCACCAACATAAAATTGAGGCTTTGCAACTTACAGAAGACAAATAAACAACTCCTTCAAATATTCCAGCATAATTACACTAAAATGACCCAGTGTGACAATTAGCAACAAGCGGAGAGATGCAGGGAGTCATTTCCGGAAGTACGACCCAAACAGTCTTGCAAATCAGCCAGTAAATTCCTCGTCCAGGGGATAGTACGTGCATAATTAGCGTTGCATCCCCGCAAGGCTTTCACACATCAAAGAAAGACAAATAAACAGCATGTCTTCTTTGATGGTGCTGCAAGAAGAACTTGTTTCTTGTTTCATGTCACTCGGATGTTGAAATGACGGCGTGTGACTGTGGAGCAGAATTACATCATACGTCTGAACCAGCGGGGTGCTCTGAGCGCCCCGTATTCCCGCTTTGTTTTCTCACCTATTAAGCACGACGATACTGGCAACAGCTGAAGAGGTGCTAAAAATGGAGAGGGAATGAGATGAGCAACATCCAAGTTTCATCTGTTATCTTGGAAAAGAAATTCAGACTTAAACACTAAAACGCTGATTTTGTTTTATTGAACAGCAGGCAAGAACCAATAGGTTTGTGACAACAGCACAGGAATCATCACGTAGATGCACCTCAGCACATGTGACTGACTGAGTTGAGGGGTACTTATGCTGAGTTGAGGGTGATTACAGGTGAGTCTAACTGTGAGAAGCTGAGGAATGTTGTATGACAGGTACAGAACTAAGAAAACGCGACGTAGTGTTTTCTTACCGGAAAATAAGTAAAGTTCGCTTGATAAAGATGCTTCCTGTTGCAGATCATGATTGTTGCCATTGACAACGGGTGCAAAAGAGGAAATTATACAGGGTGGAGCAAGCTTGATTATCAGTAAGCTTGTTGTCTTTAAACCAGAATTGTGCATCAACGTGTCCAAATAGGCGCATTTATAAGTTGTACGTTAAGCTTGTTTTCTGAAAAATGTTGAACTTATTGACTGTGACTTTTACATGACAAATTTGAGCTGCGTCTACCTCGGCACCATGAAACAATTCGCAGAAAATTTCAGCTTCTTAATGTAGAAAAAAATAGTGACATCTCCACATGAAGATACAAACTTAAGGACAGGACTGTGTATGTGTGCACATGATCGCAGATGCAGGTCAGACTAGCTGCGTTTCCACTGACCATAAAATAACGAAAAATTATGAAAATAAATTTGCTCAATGCGATTTTGAGAAAACTTGTGTTTTTTGCTATAACGTTTTTCTGCTGGAATGAGGTGGATCTTGGACTGTATCAAAATGTGATCAACAACCGGATGCTACTGCTGGCGATGATGGCATGGTTTTTAATGACGTATTGCATGAACATGTGTGATTTTAGTTCAGTTTCTTATTTAAAGGAAACATCGCAATTGCGAAACTGAGTTTTTTCGACATTGTTTAATATTTTTTGGGCATGTTTGTAATGGAAACACAGCTAATGTTACCCACAAATATATAAGTTTTTGTATTGACTGGTTGTTGATATTCTATGTCTCTCTTAACTTACCCTGAAAGCTTTTGCCATTTAAATTGATAACTTATGCTAAGATTTTCTTTCTGCGCCCTTGTTGTTGTGTTAATATGCGTGAACCTGCTGCAGGCAGGGAATGTGATTTTGTTTGCAGGTATAACAAAGGAATGCAGCCTCACCCTGGTGCACTGTGTCACATTTAACTTTCTTCTTTGACCACCACACAGGTAAGTATGGCAGAAATAAGAGTTCAAATGGTGTTTTTACGTGATGATTCTATCTACTGACAAGTTTAAACAAAAACCAGGATCTTTGTAAAAGACAAACGCCATTCTTGTCCTTCTAAAAAATCCTCTTCCACTCCATAATTTTAGATTTATTTTGCTTTGTGACATTAGGAGCATGTGAACAGCTACATTGGGAATTTATTTATATTAAAGTGTGATTTGTGTGAGAGAAGAGAGCAGGAGAGATTTAAAATGATATAAGCAAATTGGCAATGCCAAGGCCACCTATGCTATCACAACAAGTATGCTAACTATCTGATTAAATATCTAAAAATGTTAAGCTTTATTTGTACATGAACTGGTTCATTTTATACTTTAATCCAGAATGCATTGCTGCTGAACTATAAACTTGAATTAATTATGTTATGACTCAATTAGTTCTAGATAAGTGTGAATTTACCCAGAACAGGCTCCGTTTATTTTGTTCTGCGGAATTACACAAAATGAACAGCGGTGGATTACCACAGATTATAACGTCTTTTATGACACATTTTGCATCAGCGCAGCAACGATGCACTGATAACGCTTGGACTGATAAAGTTCAATATTTGAAATGGGTCAAACCAAGCAAACCTTTGCAATCTATCGCAGAGGGAAACTGTCAGGCTCTTTGAAATATTTAAAGACCCTGACTCACAATAATAAATCAAGGCGAATTTCACCGCCATGAGAAACAGCAAAACTGAGTCATGGGGCAACCAAGTCATTCACGCAGACAAATAATCAGAATATAAATGATTCATAGTGAGAAATGAACCTGAGCCACCACACGAGGCATATTCAAATGTGCAACGTGAACTGCAACAAAGGCGTCCATCAGCAGTGATGCAGCACAGATAGAGTGAAACACCACAGGCCAAACAATCAGGTTATTAGTTTTGGATTAATGTAACCCACTTCAACAGTTGTTGTCCTGCTAACCTGGATGACAATATTAAAAATGTTAAAGAGTGGATTTAATATCTTATTCTCTTAGTTTGATCATTTTAACTCTTTGAAAAAGACACCGGTTGATGTTTTATGGCCCCCAAAACTTGTAATATAATCCATGTGCAGGTATATTATCACACCCAGAAATAAAATGTGAGAAACCACAGCTTGCCACTGGTTGGTGATAGGATTTTCTAGCCTAGTTTAATAAGCAAAGCACAAATTTCACACAGGTGTACAAAACCGTACAAGATTATCTCATTTTCTGTCATTTAAAAACAGAAGTGCAGCTATTATTTACACTGCAGTACCACACCCTGGAAAACACTTCCTCACCTCCGAGCTTCGCCTCTCATGTTTTACTTTGCAAATCTAAATAGAAGGCAAATGAACTTCCTGTGTTTCTTAAAACATTTCACCTCTAATCCAAAAGCCTTCTCCAGTTCTGAGCACGGCTGTAACATAAACTACACTAATATGGTCATAAGTCACTAAATAGGGTAATTTAATTCATGCTTTATTTGACTTTATTAATGTCATTTCAGTGTAAATCTGCTCAGAAATGTGGAAAACTGTTTTTACAGAAACCATCATTTAATAAAACCAACATTTAATTCATGAGGTGGAGTCTTACGAGGAAGAGCATTGCTGGTGAAGTAGAAGAGATACTTGGGGCACGGGATGGTGACCACCTCTCCGACGTCGGCAGAGGGCCAGCAGGCGATCTTGTCCCAAGTGATGTTGCAGCCTGCCAGGAAAAACAGAAGAATATGAGCTGAAATGACCAAAAGCGATGCATAATCAACAGAGGAAACATTGTACAACCAAAGGGCTCAAGGACAGGGCGAGGTCCGGCGTTAATGACGAACAGCAGCCCGATTAAGCTGAAGATGGAGTTACCACGGCAGCTGAAACATGTAATGTTTGCTGCCGTGGCTCGGGTCAGTGACGGCGGACAAGCCGGGGTAACAGAGTGTCACCATGACTATTTAAGCAGCTTCCCTTCCTTCGCTGCTGTTTGAATTCAGAAGATGGAGCCGTAACTTTAGGGATCAGGTCGCCACGGCGCCACACCTGCTCCCACAACCTATCGAAACACTATCCCGAGGATACATTCGAGATGGAGTTTATCCACTGCAAATGACGAGTAAGTTAAAACGATGATGAGAGTTCAATGACTTTTGTGTTGTGTGAAAATGAGCAATCTCTCAGCGTCTCTCGCCAGTGTTTCAGTCACACTCCGTGAAATCATAAGCGAGCCGAGTGTAATGGCGTACTGTGTGCTTCCCCCCCCCATCGCTTCATCACATGTAATTCAAAACCTATCAAGAATAAAAACAACAACAGATCACCAAATTAAGGTTCATTGTTGCATATTCGTTGCTTCATTTGTTCTTTCATTTACAATAATTCATGTAAATGAAAGTACTGGCTCGGGTGGATGTGTTTTGCTTTTCCGTCCCAAAGGAGCGCTCCATTTGCTTACAGTGGGAGGTGATTCCAGAAATTTTTAATTCAACAAAGCGACTTTGACTCTTCCACATTTTGTCACAAATACAAACTTTGATGTATTTTACAGGAATTTCCCGTGACCAGGATAACATCACAGTTTGGGATGTGTCAGAAAGCAGAAAAACAACAACTAAAAGCAACAAAATAAAATGTAATTCTACAAATAGGGAGTGATTACAGTTTTTTTTATTCCATATCTATGAAATATTTACATTGAGATTAAAGTATTGAAATACACACAGGTAAAAAAAAAAAGAAAAAAGGTTTCAGAGGACAATTTACTGTACTGGACTTTAGTTAGGGGTAACAAGGTAAATGGCCTGAATGCAAACCCACTAAATAATTCTAATAGTAATTTTTATTACAAGTTTGAAAACAAAACATAATTTTATCAATAATTCCTTCCACTTCTGAGTTATGTAAAGTGGAAAGAAGACATGTGAACACTGCAAAACTAAATAAAAAATAAAAAATTTTACCAACAATATTTGGTCTATATCTTAGTACACTTAAAATAAGACATAACTAACTTACAAGTAACTTTTCAGCAAGAAACAGGAGAGTGGTTTAAGTCAACAATTCCTTAATATTGAGGAAAAAGTACTAGTTCCATTAGCAGATTATTTCACTTATTTTACAAATGTAACAAGTAAAATAATCTTGGAAGAAGTACTTTTTCATCAATATTAAGGAATTGGTGACTTAAACCACTCTCCTGTTTCTTGATTAAAAGTTACTTGTAAGTCAGTTTTGTCTTATTTCAACCGTGCTAAGATATTTGCACCAGAAACAAAAAATACTTGGTAAGATTTTGTGATTTTTCCAGTGAAAAATTTGGAAAGCTTTGATGTGCTGCTTTGTGTTGGCCTGTCACATAAAATACATTGAAATTCATAGTTTCTAAGTGACAAGCTACCGAGACATGAATACTTGTGCGAGGCTTCTGAGAGTCAAAAATAGAAATGACTGAACACGATAATAAGCTGGAACGAGGTGGACTTGTGTTCAGCCATGCAGGTGAGAGCGTAAAGCCGGGAGGCCTCTGAACAGCTCCTGCTGTCGATAGCGCTTGTTGTCGCGTCAATCACAACCCAGCTCTGTGATGCGCAAAGGATTATGGGACGAAATAATGGCAGCCACCAAAATGAAGTGAAACTAAGCACACGAAATGGCGCCCACATACCTGTCGTGTTGTTCTCAACCTGAGCTTGGCACATGGCTCTCTCCTTGTCTATTTCCAGAATCAGGTCACACATTGGACTCTGCGCCGAACGCACCTGCAGACACAATACTTCACTTTTGTCCTCTTTGTGTTTTCTGAGAAGTGAAACATGAATATGAGAGCTTTGTATAATTGTCCACACACCTTGAATTTCTTTTCACGTTTGGTCGCTTAATAAAGTAATTTTATTGTTTGTATCACCTTTGTTTGTTCTTAGACAAAATTGGCCATCGATAACAGAAGAAGAATAGCCTTTTGTCTAATTCCGTCATATTTACAAACACGTTAAATAATGTGTATTGTCCCCAATAAATAAGTTAATAAATAAATGTATTTTATCACCTTTTGTTTTTATGACAAACCAACACAAACCGGTGGAACAAGTGTGTTTTTTTTTCTTTTTACTTATAATTTCTCACAAAACATTTAATGTGTTGGAGACAGCTACAAGTCCTTACAGTCCATTCTTCTTTGCTAACTAGCTAAAACTCTGATAAATCGGATAGAAAATATCTGCGAACGTCAATTTTCCAAGCATTCTTCAGGCTCTCCATTGGATTTATGTCTGTACTTTGACTAGGCCATTCTAACGAGTGAGGAGGCTTCGATCCAAACAGTTCCTGTGTAGCCCCAGTTGCATGCTTAGGTGGATTTCCACCTACGTCTCAACTCTTTTGCGTCCTGTGACGGTTTTTCTTCCTGAATTCTCAGATAAGTAGCTCCATCCATCTTATTCAAGTTGAAGAAAACCAACTACACCAGCATAACGCAGCCACCACCATGTTTCACTATGGGGGACGACGTGCTCGGGTTCATAAGAAGTGTGAGATTCTTGCCTATCAAAACGTTTTTACATTTTTTTTCCACCCCCTCTATGACCTTGGGACTAATTATGGCTTTCTTTTAACAATATTAGGAACACAAATGTTACAATAGTCCGAGTTGTCACCTGTGAAAAGCGTGGACTGCTATCTGGTTGATTTGTTTGTTTCCACCACAGAGAATGTTGGCAAGATTTCAATGGAATCATCACCGTAGATAAGGCAAAGCTTTTTCCTTGGCTTGACAATGAGAAACATTTGCATACACCTACAAACAGTGGGTATTTTCCATACAAAGCCGACGCTAACTGACCCAGCTGGTGAGCTGACCTGGTTTACGTGCATTCACAGTGGGATTATTGTTCCTGAAAAGCAAAAAGTGATGTGACCTCAAATGCTCCTGACTCTCTAGCCGTGTTTTGAAGTTGTTTCAGACAACAACACATCAAATTGTGATTTACTTGCTGGTTTGGAGTTTCTCAAAATAACATGTCCACTTCAGGTTTTCCATGCCACTTTTCCACAATTTTAATAATGTGGCACATTAGTGGTTTTCAATAGTTTTAAAAACTTTTTTTCATGTTCAGTGACTTCTAAAGCCACGTGATTGCACTGGGTTTTATTCAAGGGCATCATAGGGGGCTGAAATACAAATTCCTGCTGTTAAGTGTTCACTCCTAAGGCGTGAACACTTTTCAAATATGTTTGATTAGGTGGTTTCTCTAGGAAATTAGTTGCACTGCGATTTACTTCGGAGTAGTGGTGAGCGTTTATATAGTTTATCATCTATTGCAATAAATTTTTATAAAAAGAATTTAAATTTATCGTTGTCATGGAAAAATTCAAATAAAAAACAAAAGTGTGTCTTGATTGTTAGTTTTACTATTTCCTCCATTGTTTGTTCAATGCGAGTTCCAATATGAAAATATGATTAAATATAATAAACGTGTGCATGAAATCTAAGCGTAATTTAAAGAGTGGGAATATTTTCCAAGAGCAGTATTTGTGATTGTTGTGTCAGTTACCTAAAAGATAAGTGATAAACAGTTTGTATTGTAACCTTTTATCACAATAGTACAACAAATTCTTGTGATAAAACCTTTAAGTCCACATCGCCCACCCCTATTTTGGGGTTCCAGAGTAAAGGGGGCTCCATGCAACGCACGTCACACCTCTCAGACTTGTTTTTATTAAGGACTCAAGGTGTGAAAATACTCATGTATTTACTTCTGAAGGAAATTGGTTGCACAAATTTGATTTATGGCGAACACAGGAGGCTGCACCCAAATGCAAGCCACACTTTTCAGATTGACTGGTAGTTTTTAACTAAGGGTTTCCCACGGGTTATTTACTTGTGGAAAAACCCGATACTTTTACAAGATTCTCCACATCAGCTTTTTGTTGATTCTGCTTGGCTGGATGAGTCTTTCCTTTATTTATATTAATCAGACTGATGTAGTTGACCACTAACGGGGCCCGTGTGAGTCCTGCTGCTTCACTTTCTCTTCTGTTATTCCCCACAGTGATGATTTGGCAATGTTGACAGTGAGGGATGAGAGTTCCCTTTAAGTTGCGCAAGTAGTTAGGAGGGAGGATGATCTCACGTTCAGAAATACCCTGATTTCATTTCTTTTTCCCTCCATCCAAAGAGCTCAAACACACTTTCTGCTGCTAAAAGAGATCCGACCTCCAGCTGAATTCCGGACAGATGATGATGGAAGTGGAAAACCCGTGAGTAGAAGAGAGACGAAGGAAAAGTCGTTGCCATGGTTTCCCCCCTGGATGACTTCTCTAACCTTGGTCATGTAAAGAAACTCAAAATACGCAGACGTCACTGAGTCAGTGGAGGACTGCGGCGTTGTTTGGAGGCAAAAATGAACTGAGAAGTGAGAACTTGGAGAGGAAATGGAGGCAAAAAAAAGAGAGAAAAGATATTAACATCGCGTCCCGGTGACAAAACGACGGTAAAATCGCAAAATTTCCTTTCACAAACACGGATCAGTGTCTGAAATCAGATGATGATCCGCGGAGCAGTTTTGGTGCGCGCTACATCCAGCAGCCACTTTGGAGACCATCTGCATGTAGCACGATTTACAACCAGAGGGTCAGCCTGACATCGCCCTATATAGCAGACCAACCGAAGAGAGCGCTTGGAGAAAGTTCAAGTCGTGAGAAAACTTAGAGAGCTTAAATACACTCACCGGATCCAACAGCGCGCAGGACAAAAACAGGCAAAAGCTCCTGGAGAACCGCACCAACATAATCCTCTAAATCAACCAGAAGATTAAATATATATATACATATATATATAAAAAATACGAAGAATGTTAAATAAGTCTTTCAAAAAAAAAAAGTGATAATCCGAGGCAGGTTTTGAATGGGTCGCTATGTTCACTCTGTGCGCTCTGCGCTCCTGGTGGAGAGATCTGCTCCGCGCCACAAGTCTTCCTCTTTCTCGTCCTCCTCCTCCTCCTCCTCCTCCTCTTCCTCCTCCTCCTCGTCTTCTTCCTCCAATGAAACCAAACCAATGAAAAGTCATCGCCGAACAAGGTGTGTAAAAGAAAAAAAAAAGAAAAAGAAAAGAAAAACTTCCAGTAACAGACAAAATGTCCTCTCTGTCAAACATGTTTGGAGATTTTTGTCACACGGACACATCGGTGTCGTCACATCGTCACTTCTTATTTAAAAAAATAAAAAATAAAAAATTTGTAGTCTGGGAGAGAAGAGCTCTGTCGGGAGCACAGGGAACAATCAGATCTTGATTATTAAGGGCTTCTGTGTATTAAAAAGAAAGTTGAAAGAAAGTTCTGGATTTTAACAGGGAGCCAATGGGGGAGCTAAAATATGAAGGAATGGGATTTATCTTGTTTTATTCATCGAAACTCTCGCTGAAGAGTTTTAGTTAAACCGAAGGTTTTGTTTTTTTGTTTTTGTTTTTTTTTTTTTTTGTTTTTTTTTTTGCCAATTTCTTTTTTACTTCCTGGCAGTAAAGAATTACAAAAGTCCATAACCTTTGTGGAGCAACAAGGGAATCCGTGAGAAAACCGGAATATCCTGGTTCAAACGTAGCATGGCTGACAAACTGCATTTCTGGACACGACAATAATCTTATGTTTGGATGACAAAACAGGGAGCAAAAAACGTATTCATCGGATTGGGTTTTTGGTTAACGGACAATACATTCAGTGACTTTATAGGACAAATCCATTGAAAAATCTTAAGTTTTTTCTTGTCTGCTTCTGGGGGGACTGGGGGGGGGGGGGGAACGCTGTATGAAAAAAAATCTAGCCGCTCGAATCATCAACTAAAATAACATCCCTAAACAC
Organism: Girardinus metallicus; assembly: GCA_903067095.1. NCBI lineage: Eukaryota > Metazoa > Chordata > Actinopteri > Cyprinodontiformes > Poeciliidae > Girardinus > Girardinus metallicus. Next base: position 25,137 of record CAEGAE010077669.1, read on the forward strand.
GAGGATGGACAGAGTAACTATGCTAATCAGACGGAAATGACTCATAAAGAATCACCTGCTCAAAAATGAATCACAACGCACAGGCTTGGAGCAACGCAGCGCACGAGGCTCGTAGAGACGCTGTCCGAAAAAGGAGGAGCTGAGCTGCAGACTGCCGGACAGCTGCTCCGATCCCTCTCTGTGGGCGAGGGTCATCATGAAGATGCATCAGACTCACCGAGCTCAAGACACAAGCAGGCGGTGAAATCGCATTCGCAGCAGGGAAACCCATGGCAGTGTAAACCAGATTGAGAAGGGTTTGCTGCTCGTTTCTGATAAGTGGCGCCATAAATCTTCTGCGGCTCACCCAAAACAATCAGAACACGACTAGGAGCGCGATTTTATTACAGCAGCAGCTCGGAACTAGAAGAAATGTTCCAGAAAGAGCAACAGCTTTGTTATTGCTATGTCAAATATAGAAGGCTTCGTACCATAGATTCCCCGCCACCACCACCTTTTTGTCATGTTTGTTATAACACGACAAATATATTTTTAGATTTGGAACATTTTTAAAATATTTGCAACAAATTTTCTTAGATCTCCCCTAACTGCTAAATAAACTTACTGAAAATAAAAGCATTGCAGGGATTATATGTAGATATGAAAAGGAGTTTGTAGTTTGGTTTTGAACTAAGGGAGAGAGTCATTGCAGAAATCTGTCTTTTGTGGAGGCACAGTAAAACAAAAGCCACCGTTGAAAGAAAGCCTCAAGAAGATGATTTAAAGTTATTAGTTCCTGGATAAAGGATTATTGGATTTTTTTTTTTCCATTTGCTTTTGAAATAAGAACATTTATTTTATTTGTAAACCCTAAGAATCTATTTTGCCCCAATTTATTGCCCTGTCTTGTGGGAATCCTTAAGTAAAGCCCCTGCATTCCTCCATAGATGCTTCACAGCTGTTTTCCAGTCAGGTAACTTGCGGGCTCATCTGTGGCCGTCAGTTTGTTCTTTTTCTTTTTCTGTTTGACGCAGTTTTGCAGCTGCAAAGTTTCATATTCCTTACTTAAAAGGCCTTCCAACGATGGGCAAATCGACGTCATCCATTCGAATGCCGTTATTCCTTTCAGCAAGTCGTCAAGGACAGATGTACCGGAGAGGAAGCAACACCTGAATCACAATGAGGTGTTATGAAGCGACAGAGGAGGCTGTGTGAGAACTGAAATTATTTCATGCACCGCAGTCTCTTTCTTCGCCTCCCCTCTACTCTATGAAAACCCGTGGAGTCAGAGATATCCCTCAAGATTTGCTTCTATTTCTGTGGAGCTGATGGCTTGAAACGCAGTAATCTGCTTCAGTGAGACAATTTACATTTTCAGTCTCGGTGACTCTTTTCTGTCGTGGAACAAGAGTGGAAACGTTGTGTGAGAGTGGCATGCAGAGGAGAGGGAAAAGTGCTGGTTCACATAAAGTCATGTAGAAAAATTAGGACACCCTGTGACTTTGAGATGTATCAGGACAAGTGGAGCAGTTGGTAGCACTCTTTCCCAGCAGGAAGAAGGTCATGGGTTCAAAATGTCTTCCTGCTTGCTTGCTCTCCCTGTGCATGCATGGGTTCTCTCTAGGTACTCTGACTTCCTCCCAGGTTGGTTGATTGGTTCTAACACTAGCTAAGCCAGATTTTAAAAATTGCTTACATAGGCAGTTGCCCAGGGCTCTAAGTTTTGGGGTGGCCCAAAGAAATTGGTTTTTTTTTTGTGTGTATGCTGTACATGTTCATATCAAAGCCATGGGCTCATTTTGCATGTGGTGTTTTATTAAAATATTGGTGGATTTTTATGAATTGAATCTACACCCCAAAATTAGGATTTTTTTTTAGACCGACGTGTAGCCATCTGCCACGTTTTAAACCAACCATCTATCATTTTGTACCTGCCAATATGTAGACCTACCTATTAATGTTTTGTAATTTGTTTGAGTAAAATATTTTTTTTATGTAAATTACAGCCCAGTGGCCCTTATTCTTTCAAATCTGGCAATGAATGTTAGGAATACTGAAAAAAAAAAAAAAAACAACATCAAATGTTATAACTTAACAATTAAAACTGAGGAAAATAGTTTTTTTTAACCTTTTGTTAAATGTTACAGGAAATGCTTTTTATGTTTGGAACATAAAAAGCCTAGATCTAGATTTTCTTTTAGAAAAGAAATGAACACGTCACTGGGTGCCATAATTTCTTCTAATGTCTGTGTACGGCAGGTGTGTGGTCACAGGCGGGTGATGTTTGCCAAGAGAGAGAAGCAGATTTGTGCTCAGCACACATTGGGAAGCGGAGAATAAGGAAGCTGGCTGAGTCTGACACTTCATTCTATGATTAATGACGAGATCGTACTGGTGCCCGCTAATCTGCCTGAGTGAAAAGCAATCAGAGGATCAGCTGCTTCAGAGATGAGAGCATGTGTGTTCTGGACCTGCCTCTATAAGGTAAACATCAGTCTCCTGAAATTATACAAAGCATTCAGTTTGATGCGAGACAGCGGCTAACATTTAACATTGAGTCAACTTTAATGAGTTATAGATAGGGTATTTTAAGTGTAAGGTTTGAAATTATCGTAATTTGTTTCTAACCCACACCCACACCTGGTCAATATTATAGAGATGCTAATATAAACGTACATTCACAAATATTTAATTCGATGCCTTTTAAGAAGATGCACATCCACCACATGCTTTCTGTAACCATCAACAAACTTCTAATGCAGTCCTGGCTGGATATTTTTAACTTAACTTTTTTGGCAGCATTAGTAGAGTGCATTTAAATGAGATGGGTTTTTTTTTTTTGTTTGTTTGTTTTTTTTCTTATATACAAGGGAAATCCATGTTTTCCAAAAACATATGGTTAACCTGCTTTACCCATTCCAGAACATTTGTGGATGTGTGTTCAGGTTCATGGTTCTGTTGAAACACCCAAATGTTTTAACCATCTGATTCAAACTGTATGAATAGCATAAATTAAATTTGCAACTCCTCATATAGACAAGTGACTTGCCTTCTGTACAAAACTGAAAGTTGACAAAAATCAAATGAGGCCAAAATGCTACCAAGTGTTTGAAGGAGTCAAGGCGAAGCGTCCAACTTTCAGACCTAGCGGTAGCAGCGTTATGCTAATGGGACTAATCTGCTGCAAGCGGTTCCTGTGCCTTGGACAAACAGGCAGACAAAGGATTCATTCTTAATTCTTCAATTTTACTTCAATTCAACAGATACTTTGAAACTTGCGTGTTCCAACAAGGACAACATCCCAAATACACATTGAATTCAATTGAAAAAGCAAAAAATACTTTACTGATCCCAAAGAGAAATTAAATAAACATGAGAACTGGTGTTGGAATGAATACAGCAAGCTTACATAAAGCATCTGGAATGAACCGTTATTTCTAAAGAGCCAAATCCGTCTCAGAAAATGCCAAGAGAATAACATGAATGTCACGTTCTTAGCCATGATGAGCAGAATTGCAGAAATAGCTTCACATAAAAATAAAAAAAAAGGGATGTAGTTGCAGCTCCATGTTGATTAAAATAAAAGCAGAAAGGCTCGTCTTACTTTTTGCTTAAAAATATCCTGAATTTTGGGAAAATATTCTGTAGACTAAGGAGGCTAAAGGGAAGGCTTTTTTCTCGTTATGTCAGGTGCAAAACAAACATGGTTTCAGAAAAAGGAGATGTAATGAGGTGGAGGTAGTGTGATGGTCTGAAGCTGCTATCACTCTTGACGACTTGAAGATGCTGTAGTTGATAGGAGAGCAAAAAATATTGTAGTTCTTTTTTTTTCGATAGAAGTACTCAAATAAAAGGCAACAAAGTGAATATTAAATCCTTTTTGGACAGTTTAGCTAAACTAAAGGTGTTACTGCTAACCAAGGTAAAGCTTGTATCTTCAACGCTTCTGAGTTATCTGGCTTGACTATATCAAAGCATGTCTTTATGTATAGGATGTAATTATCTTTAAATGTCACTTTGATAAGGTTCTGAGTGCTCTACTTGGCGCCCCAGGTTACCATATTGAAGGAAATTGCAGCATTCGGTCTCATTCAGACTCAAAATTCACTCAAGCTTTGTCTGGAAAGCCTGCTATTGAGGAAGGATCTGTAACTCATAATTATGCGCTTCAGCAGCCGTGAGCACATCAAAGCTTTTCAGCCCACATTTGTGACACTTTTTCTTTTGTCCGGCGTGAAAGATTTGAACATGCAGGTGAACTGCAACTGTGGTAATTTTTATATTTTCCACAAAAAAGGGGGCAAATTGAAAAAAAAAAAAAAATAATAATAATTTTGTATTGAAGCAAATGAGCCAGATGGTGTCATTTCTGTCATATAAAAGCTGGAATTAGAAAATGAGAAAAGTACTTACAGTTAAAATCTACACGAAACACTCGAATGTCTGTCAGGAAAGTTTATGGAAATATAAAAAATAAATGCGTTATTACTCAGGCTCAAAATGATCACAGTCATAAATGCATCATTCACGCTGGCAGGTTTACTCAGTAACACACCACCACAAGAAGAAGCAGAAAACACACAAAGCTAATATGGAGTAGTTGTTGTCTTTCCAGAGCACTGAGCACAAGGCAGAACATCAGAGAGTTAATTAAAGAAGTGATTTAAATTAGAAATAAAGAACAACTCTTGCACCTTTAAACCTTTTATATATAATTTTGCAAATATTTAGAAATTTGCCAGGAACTCTAAAATATTATTCATGAGACGCATTTTTTTTTAACTAGATTAAAAGGATCAAGTAATAAATACTTTTTATTAAGACTATATGCCTGCACTAGATTTTTATTATTATTAGTCTGATGTAATTTTATAATCTTGTCATGTTTTCCTTAGCTGTGAATAATAATCATAATTAACAGAAATAAAGGTTGGAGAATATCTTTCTGGGCATTATTCTTCTCTAGAATGTGTTTCACTAAGTAAGCAGAGTTACTGAAATCAATTAACTGTTTAATAAGTCATAAATTAGAGCATCACAGAACTTTGCAGGTTAAAATCAAATGGGCAGATACTAGAAATGTTTAATCATATACAGAAAAATGATTCTATTATGACGCATTACTGTTTAAATAATCCATATTATGACATTAAACACTGATTTTAGGCAGTGCAGAGCCAAATTCTTACAAAATACCCGATTATTTATCCTTTAAACGGGATTAAGTGAATAAAAATGGAAGAACTTCTCACGTCGCTGCTGCCACCTGCTGGACAAGAGAAGTACAGCTGGAATTCTATTGGTTGAGCAGACGTGACGCCATCAAGAAAACAAGGAATTGAAGCTACAAAATAAGCCTTTGTTTCATTTTCTGTTGCTCCAGCACGTATATGTGACTCCTTTACCCTTCGGTTTTATTAGATAAAGGTTTGTTTTTATCCTGTTTGAAACTGTAATACAGTGTAATGGGCCCGTTTTAAACTTATGTGTTAACACTGCCATCCTCAGCATTTTCTCTGCTTTGCCATGCAGTTTGTTATAAACTGTTTCACTTTCCAGGTTTTCAGCTATGGGTGACTCTTCTCCACACCCCTTGGTTTTGATCGGTATGGGCACTAGCATTGCCTTCTCCGGTTTGTTTTATAACCTCTATCGGGAAAAGAAGGAGGAGATAAAACTTCTGAAGGCAAGTTTGGCCTCCGTTATGAATCCATAAGACAGCTCTGCCTTGTTTCATGGCGACTGAAATTTGCTTTTGTCTTTTTTCTTTTTTTTTTTAGAAAATCCCAGTTTTCAAACCTGATGATCATTTACTTAAAGTGCTGAACGCATCTTCGCACAAACGACTCCAGTATGTTGCTGTTGAAGGTAGAAACCTGTATCTATTATTATTATTATTACTATACTTTTTTGCAATGTGAAGTTTTTGAAGACTTTCAGTTTTCTGTCTGTGTGAAGGCGTTGTTCAGGCTGATGGGGAGGTCCTACAAAGCAAATTTGTTCCTCGACGCCATGGTGTGATTCAGAAGGTTGTGGTGGAAGAGCACTGGAAATACTGGAACTATGTCACCAGGACTTGGTAACTATAACTTTCACTCTCTCACAAAGGTTGATATTTACAATATTTTGTTGCAACTACATCTTTCAGTGATTTTTAAGGAGAGCGTAAATGTAGTCTGGCCATTGCTGTTTAATACTCATCTCCCTTCAGTGCTCTGCCTGGGCTTTCTCCTATTGAGTTGGATTTCTTAGGTACAATTTCAACTGAGCCAATCAGCAAACAGTTAGAGAAGTTGTGAATTTCTGCGCTGTTTTAGAGTTGTAGTCTGCCTATAGTTTGAGCGAAGGCAGTGGAGGAAGTGAAAGAAGCTGTTAAGTCTCTATCGGTCACACATCCACATACCGAATCAACATTAACAGCCACCTTGTTCAGTTCTGCACTCTTTGCATTGGAGGATGGTTGTTTACAGAGTAAGCAATTTTGGGTAAGCTTCATAGTGTCAAATCGGCACATTGCATGCCTCACAGCCAAACGTTTAGTAATTGGGAAAAATCTGTTGTAAAACTTCAACAGAGTCCACACCTCCAGGAAGCGATCGTTTCTCAATAGCTGATGGTTCCAGACTGTCTGGACGAAACAAAGTGTAGTACAAGGGGTTGGGGCTTACCAGTCTAGCACAATTGTACTACAATACTTGTAGCAAGACTCTACAGCAACGTTCTCCATTCTTTGAAAAATATGTCAAACTCAGGCAGGTAAGACCGAGGGCATCTGAGAATATTTATTTCCAAGTGTTGCAACAGATCCTAAATTTGGTCTTCGTTATTCTGCCACACATGAATATGGTTTCGCCTAAATCATTGCACTGTAGCTCAACTGGGAAATGAAACCTATGTTGCATCAGAGGAAGCATGATGATGCCACCACCGTGTTTCACAGCAAAACTGAAGTATTCGGTGTGGCGCGCAATGATATTTCTTCGGAGCGCGTTGCCTTTTCTTGTACTCTCAACAGACTTTCCCACCTGTGCTATGGATCTGTGAAGTTACTTTAATGTTGTTTCTATGAATTCTAGGTTTTAACGAGCAAGAAAGATAACAATACAATCTCTCTTTGAAGCCATTGCAGCTGTTTTTTGTTATTTTAATTTGTGGCCCACAGTTTGAAATTTAATTTTCCTTCCGCTTCACAATTCCTCATTATATTGTGTTGGCCCATCAAGCTCAATGTCACTTAAATGTAAATATCAGTCATTTATTACAGCTCCTATTTCAGGAACTCCCGGACGATCAACAAGAATGAGACCAACAACTCCGTCCCCTTCAGTTTAGTCCAGCCCGGTTCTTACATCGCCGACGTTCACGTGAAGGTGCAGAACGCCCTGGAGGCCTCGGGGTGCTACATGGAGAGGGTTTACTCCAAAGTGAGACGCGCTCAGGAGGGTCTGGCGGAGAAGGTGGCGCAGGGTCTGAGTGGCGAGAAACCCGTGGCCCTGGTGGAGAGCGAACAGATGCTGTGTGTCGGAAGCAGCCTGACGGGGTTCGGAGAGGTGGTGCTGGAGGGTGGCCGGGTGGTCAGCCTGCGGGCCCCGCAGGACGGACGAACCTACATCCTGGTGCCCAGCGACTACAGGAGCTTCATGGACAGACACGAGGCTTCGGCCAGCATGTGGAAGACGCTGTCGGCTGTGACCGGCCTCACCGGAGCTTCTCTGTTCGCCGCCGTCTTGTACAAAGTGTTCGGAAAACCGGACGACAGATCCAAATAGGCGCAGACCTGCTGGTTTAAAGCTGTGCCTAAAGTTTCCACTCAAAAAAGAACAAAAATCATGACAGAAACCATACACTTTTATATTCCTCATAACTGCAATACCGTAACATATTTTAAAGATTTGAACAAGTGGACCAATTCAAAGCTTTTGACCTAATGACCTTTGGCCTTTATGACAGTTAGTGCTATGATTAGTGGCTACTGAGGGATATAATGTGAATATATTAATTGATGTGAAGCAACACAAGCGTTAGTTGCATTCTTTTTGGGACATTTTTACTGATTTTTAATCAAGGGAACAAGTTTTTCTTCTTATAAAGGTGTACCTTTAAATAAATTTTGGTGAAAAGTTTTTTGCAGCTTTTTCTGCTCCAAAGGGTATCCACAGGTTTCAGTAAGTCAAATTTAAGACATTTGAAAACTTTTAAAACTTCACATTTAACTTTAATTAAAAACTTTTAAATTAAACTTTGGATTTAATACCAAAAAAACTATAAATTCATCCCTGGAAATGAATTTGCACTTACCCATGATAGGTGCAAAAAAGGTCTAAGTAGCCTACTAGCCTAGGCAAGTTAGCTAGCCCAGGCTAGTTAGCTAGCCCAGGCTAGTTAGCTAGCCCAGGCTAGTTAGCTAGCCCAGGCTAGTTAGCTAGCCCAGGCCTAACTAGAGGCAGCCTGAACCACTTTGAGTCAAAAAGAACAGTCAAGATGTCTGAGTACAACTCAAACTTTTCTCAGGCAGAATTAAATAGTCCTGCCACAACAAAATAAGTCATTGACATATTTAAGGCCAAATTACATTTTTAAAAAGCAAATTTGAGATTTAAAGGCTTTAATCTAAGACTTTTTAAGGATGTACCCAGTCCAAGCATACATTTATTCCAATATTTTTTACTGCTAATCTTATTCAAGCTTAATAATTTTACCAGTAGAAAATTATTCCAGTCCTTTAGCAGAGATAGATATTTGTGACACAGGATAGGACTGTTTTAATTTACAGACTTTTTGACTCCAAACGAAAGTTTCATCATTTATGTTTCGGAAACGGAGAAAAGTCAAAGAACTGGCAACACTTCAGCCTGAGCAGAATGACCGGTTGTTCTTTATTCTTACAAGCATTACGGTCACAAGAGTTTTGGACATGAGTTAGAGGTCTGTGATAATAATGGATGTTTGCTTTACCTGCAGAGAGCAGATTCTGCAGGGCATTGAAGCTGCTGCATTTGCCACACGGCAGCTTATGCTAAAGAGTTTATAAGTTAAAACTTTCACTAAGTGCTCCACGTTACTCCCCATCTTCTTCTGAAGACTCCTCGGCCTCTTCCAGCCAGTGTATGAACTTCTGAAGCTGGAAATGGACATCAGAAATCAAGGTCACATATACGGAATTACTGAAGGTTTGGGGATGAAGGCGGAGGCAGTGAATGGAGCAGGCGGGGAATTTTAAATATTTCCAAAAAGGGCATTTGAGGAATAAAATAATCATAATATGGTGCTAATAATAAAAAAAAAAGTAGGCAGAGGAAAAGCTTTAGCTGCTCAAGCTCTCACAGCTGGCTAAGCAAGGTTATTGGCATCAACTGATTCACTCTTTAGTTACCTAGCAACAACCTGTTGAGCAACTTGCGCAGCAGCAGTTTCAGGTTTAGAAACCATGACTTATAACTACTTAAAAAACAACAGTATGGAGTGACAACTGCGGATGAAAGAGTAAAGGTCATGCCACCAATTTCACAGTATTTCAGATATTTAAAATAAAAAACTAACCAATAATTGTCTATATAAACTGATATAAAGCACTTAACGTTGTGATGTGTTTTTCAGCCGTATTGTCCAGCCCTAAGTTGTTATCTCAGCGTTTTCTTGACCCGAGTTCTTACTCACCCCCTGGTTCTTTCGGAGCCGTCTGCTTGAGTCTGTCGTGGCTCCCTGAGAAAACCAGCGCAGTATCATCTCCTCCTCCAGGATCTCCAGCTCGTACATGCTCATGAGGACCTTAGATGCAAACAGCACAACGCATACAGACTGGATGGCCATCTCCTAAATGATAACATCAGTGGTTCTGTTTGGTTGTGCTGTTTGGTCCTGACCTTGACCATAGCAGGCCAGTGGCTCTCCTGCTCCAGAAAGTGTTCCTCAAAGGCAGCTAAGCAGTCTAGGTGGTCCTGGGCTCTCTTCACATAGTTCTTAAAGACTGGAGCCCATTTCTTCAATAGCTAAATAGAGGGGGGTAAAACTTTAAAACTACAGTTCTCTACCAAAATTGATGAGAAATGTCTGCTGCGATACATACGGGTAGAAGCAGAGCAACGTATTGCGAAGGCGTGAGGTTGGGGCCCTGCTGCTCGAAGGGGTACTCCAGCACCACGCTGGTTAATATCTGCATCACCTCCTTCAGACTGATGTTGTAGGCGTACCTGGAGACAGACAGACGCAGAGCGAGGATAAACAAAAGGTTGTGAAGGAAGCGGCTCTGCTGTGAGCGGGTTCGGAGGTTCGGCTCACTTCAGAGAGTTGATCTCCAGGACCAGGTTGTCGTAGCCGATGTTCTCCTCCAGACCTCGCTGCAGAGTCCCCATCACCTCCATCTGGAAGACTGCAGCACAGAAAACAACAATGATGATTCTCTGGACTTCAGAGTAACAGATGCCTGATGTTTCTCATGCCAAACCCCCTGACTCTTCTCCAGACTCATTTAGATACGTATTTTAAATGAAATATTTTTGGCAAATATTTCTGCAGTGGTATTATTGTAAAATCTTCAACATATGATATGCATCACCCGTGTTTTTAGCAGTTTTGTTTTAGATAGAGGTCCACAAGTTTCGTTTTCTCATTTTTAATATGACATTCAGAAGCGCCACCTATTGGTGGAAAAAAAGGAGAGTAAAAGTAAAGTGGTTGAAGGTGTAGCTGCTTCAAACCAGTTTCGACCAATGCAAGTCGTGTCTCTGCTGCTGTTATTTTCTGTTTTGTTTGGAAATATAAGTTCAGCTTAGTGACAGTTATTATGCCAATTGTTAGCAATTTATAAGGCTATATTTTTACCGTTCGGTTTTAAGGATAGTTCTTTGTTCATCTGCTGTTTATGAGCAGGAATATATAGTTGACCCATAAACCTCATGATAAATGTATCTGGTCTATTTTAAATTGTGTGCTCTCTGTTAATTGACAGCATAACTGGATGAGTCACTAGCAGCTCAGTCTGTAAATCAGAAACCAGCTAATTAATGTTGGTAGGTCTGTGTACTTTATCAGCTGCAGTTCAGTTGAATATTTGTCAATTATGTATAATAAACTTCAGCTTTAAAGGTTTTACATTGTTTACCTTCCTAAAATAATGTCTCAAGTATATTTTCCCCCTCCCCAAGTGTTTCGTTTTGCTTCTTTTTTTTTTGTGCCTATTTCATCTTTTGGCAAAAAAAAGAGATGGTGATTTGATTTTTTCCAAAATCACTTTTAGCAAAATATGACTTTGGCCTTTAATTTAGGAACTCTGTCTCAAGGGAACTGATTGTAATTATCACAATTCAGGAGCGGGCAGCTGAGCTCTCACCTTTAACATCGTCCATCTCAGGTGAGGGAATCGTGAGGTCATCGGGGCCGTCAGGTTCACTGTCCTCGCTGTCGCTCTCAGGATCCGGGTTCAACACCAAACCTGGCCGACGAAAAGCAAACCCTCATGTGGACGAACGTCCTGGGACCGGTCAGGGTGAGACGCTAAGACCTGCTCTCCTACCCCACAGGCACAGGGACAGCTCCTCTTCCTCTGCGTCATCCAGACAGCCGGCCTTCCAAATGTAACCTTTCCCTTCTGCTCCAACTTCCGCTGGGTTAAAAACTGCAAGGCACGTTAAAAACGCACTTTATGCCACTGCATGTGAACTACTTCAGAACACGCGAGTGTCATGGGGAAATAATACACACTTTTCTGTTTGGTTTTGTCTTTGCTCTGCCCAACCTCGGCGTCATCACTGAGGAACTCGTCAGCGTCCTCCTCCTCTTCCTCGTCTGGGTGGTGCATGGACACGACGGTTCCTTCTGGCAGAGACACGTTTGGCCCAATCACCACCTGGAAAACGGTTTGCACCGATCATCGCAAATGTGTTAATTTACAATTTATCGCCGCTACGTAGGGCTGGAAGGTAAAACCTCAATATAAAGAGATAAAACCAAAAAAAAAAGCACAAAATACCTGCTGCTCTAATTACTTTATCTGATCCAACACAGTTATGTGTAGAGTCGTTTAGCATCGTCGCCTCCTCAAAACATTAAACAGGGTTCCTCCCAGTGTATTTATAAGCCTGGCGGGCCTCCAGGCTTTACTTGTTCCCCCCTAGGCTAAGCATTGTTTGTTTATTTCTTACATATTTTTTTATGCACACCACTAACAGTGATAGCAAATAAGGTTTAAAGTGTTTCTTAGGCGACAACTTCAGCAAATAAAGTACCAAGTCACGGATAAAGGGTCCAAAAAGTTTGGACACTTGAAACAAAAAAGTGTCTTGATTCACAAAGGTAAACTGAATTTATTTTAATTGTATTTTTGGGGGGGAAAACTCTGTCATTGCATTTCAATGTATGACATATGTTCACTTACATTATATGCCAGGACACACTGCGTATTCAGGGTCACCCCCTCTTTGACCTCGGCCTTGTCGCAGACCACAGACTGTCTGATTGTCACATTACTGGCAATGTGAACATCATTCCAGATGTAGGCATGGTCCAGAGTTACATCGTCACCTACAGCAGAAGAAAATATATTGTTTATCCCCGCAACCTGCACAACTCTTCCTCCCCAGACACACTGCTTCAAGAGCTCACCAATGGTGCAGTTGTTGCCAATGACGCTGTTGGAGATGCAGCAGTTGGCACCTATGCTGGTGTCGCAGCCTATAAGAACGTTTTCTACCATCTGGCTGCCGTGACCCAGGCTGACCCCGGATCCCCGGTAGACGTTGTGGCGAGAGTAGGTGCAGCTGCGTCCCTCCTGGTCCGTGAAGTTGGACTCCGGCGTGAGGGGGTAAAACCATCGACGCACGAAGTCCGACGACACGGAATCGTACATGAGCAAGTTGGAAACTCGGACGCCATAGCCGTCCTTGGAGACGTGCATGTGGATCTGATTGCCAAGGATCTGTAACCCGAGACGAAGAATTAGAGCCACGGTGCTATGGAAAAGAAAACATATATACATATATATAAAACGTGAAAATCCCGTGCAGCACCTCTTCGTTGACCAATATCCCTCGGACAAAATCGTCCCGGGTTTGGTAGTCAAAGTTATCTGTAAAAAGTTCAGCAACCTGAAAGGAAACGAGAAGGCTCACACATTACCTCAGCTAGTCACAGAATTAGGGTCTATCTGGATTAAAACTGACCTGCGGAGAGCAGATACTGATGTGGGAGTCCAGGAGGTCATGCCTGACTTCAAACTCATCACTCCCACTGTGGAAAATATTCTGAGAAACAAACAGGGGCGGCCATCATCAGCTTGTCAAAAAGCATCAATTCCCCTTCAACATTTAGATATCTTGTCTCATCATCACAACCACAAACTTTAGAGCATTTAAACAGGATTCTACGTAACAGACCAACATTGCATGATGGTAAAGTGGAAGGAAAAGGAGCCGAGTTTAAAACTGAACATGATGTATCAAAATGCTACGTGACAAAATAATAAAGAGCCGTGAATACACCATCTTCAAACAAGATACACGTTTCAGAAAGTCGAAATTAAAACTTTTTCAGACCTTTTTAATGCCACCTACTCTGACTGAAATTAAAGACAAAAAAATATATAAAAGAAAAACGGGATGGTTGGGTGGTTATACTGTATTACAATTAAGCATAGCAAAAATGTAACATTTTTGCAAAACTTTTTAAAAATATGAATCCCTTTCACGATTGTGCTGATGGTGTGACATCAAACACTAAAATACCTTAAAGTCTGAGGATTTAATATGAGAAAATATAAAAATCTTCAAGGAATATGGTAACTTCTCTACTGTAATTATTGTTTAAGAAGCCAATTACCATTGGAAAGTGTAGCTTCTTTAGCCCTTGTGTTTTCTGGTAGTGTAAAATCTGCTGACTCCTGCTGTCCATCGCCACGACGACATCATCTTCTTCACAGCGGGACCTGTGACCCGGCGAGGACTCCTTAAAGATCATCGTCATGACCGAGATGTTCTTGTCCATCTTTCTCCGATGCCTGAGGAGCAAAAGATAAATAAAACGACCCAAAAGTCGTAATCTCTCATCACCTAATCCACCTTAGGTTCAACACAGGTGCGGGTCTCATACCTGTGCTGCTGCAGGGCCTGACTGATGTCGATGTTGGACACCACATCTCCATAAACCAACACAAAGTCAGAGCGCACCAGAGACTTTGCATCAACATCCCGGAGCACATCACCAAGGGAACGATACAGCTCTGATGTGATGATGTGGATCGTGTTAGGAGAGGAGGGTCTACACCACTTTGACTTCCTGTCGGACAGAGTCAGGTTCATCTCGACATCTTAGCTTTGAACAAAAGTCAGTCACACACACACACACACACAAGGGATACACTCACAATAAGTGGGCCTTGATTTTACTGGCCATCCAGCAACAGAAGACGAAGGTTTCCTGCACCCCGGTGGAGGTGAGGAACTCCAGCGTGTAGTCGATCATAGCAGCGTTTCCCAGCGGCAGCAGAGCCTGACATTAGAGGAACAGGTGAACATAGTAAAGAAGTTACGAAACTGCTTTTACACATTAACACGTCTTAAACTTAATAAAACTTCAGGTGTCTGTTGTAAACATGCAACAACAAGCTTGCATCTGTGTGATTGAATCTCTGCGTTCAGCGTGGACGTCACTCAGTTAGCCTGTGTTAGCATCTTCAGCTAGCGCAGCTCGCCGCCTACCCGCGGCTGGTCCTTGGTCACCGGGAAAAACCTCCGGTTAAAGCTGTCAGCGACTAAAACGGCCTGCAGCGGCTGCTCCTCCTCCTCCTGCTCCCCGGCACCTTTCCTCCCAGTAAAGCCGGAGCTTGAGCGGCTCTGTTTCCCCCCTTTGCAAGCCATGTTTGACTCCCAGGAGCCCAACTATGTCGTCAGAAACAACTACGGTGGCGGAGAAGGGACAGTCTTGTTTTTGTTGCCGCAGGTGCATGCCAGTTAAAACTGTGAAAACAAGGGGTTTTACGGTTGTTTTCACAGAAAATAGGTGAAAACAGCCGTCAAAACTCTCTTTTTTTGCCCCTCCGCTGACTTTAATCTTTCATGTAAAAACACTTAAATTCGTCACGTTCCTCGGAAATGAAGTTTTTCTCCTGCAGCTCACATATCTGTAATTGAACCTGACTGCACAGTTACTTACGACAGCGAATTAGGGATGTTATGCAGAGAAACGCATGCCTGCTGAGATTTGCATGCCCTGTCGCGGGAACGCGCACCGCTCTACACTCGTATATTGATGAGAAAATGGGCTGAAATATCACCTGAGAGGCAACTTTTAAAGATATTCCTTAAAATTATAAAAGTGAATCTGTTTTTTTTTTCTTAAATGTCCCCTCTCACTGATTTTTATTTACATCTTCTGACAACTAGCCTGACCTGTAACATTATAAGTGCAACTGCACATATTAAAACATCAAATCTAAATAAATAATACTAATTGTATTAAATTTTGTAATACATTATGATGCTTCACATTGATCATTTTAAGCTTTAGTAATGGAGCCCTCAACAACTACAGGTGCATTACATTTTGTTACTGAACACACTTAAGACAAGTGTGTAAGTAACTGGATGGAATTAAAGCATCATTAGGACCAAGGAACAAAAGCTGTAGTTAATTTTAAAGGTAACAAAACAATTCGCCATGTTGTGAACATCTCTTGGAGCATGGTTGTGTAGTGAGTATGTTACTTTTAGGTAAACTTAACCAATGTTATTATAAGTCAGGCTAGTTGTCAGTCACACTGTATAACGACAGAGAGAAACATTTATTATGCCTCAAGAAAAGCAAATACACATAAATACAGATATATAGTATTCAAGAAAAAGCTAAGGGGCTTTGGTTCCTAACAGCACATTCAAAGCAGTCCAGATTTCACTTGTTTTAATAGCTATTTTTTGTCAGAGTCTTTGATAGTCCGGATATAAAACTTAACTTCATTGTAAAATGCAGCGCGGCATGGCTTTCCCTACCTTGGACAATGAATATGATATTTAGCTAGTAACAATAAAGGATTTATGAGGAACTCAGAATTGTTAAGCATGCTTTTCTATGTTGTTGTGGATAAAGTCACACAGATTCTGCCAAAAAGCATTAACAAAGGGACAGCCCCAAAACAAGTGGACAACTGTTTAAGGATATGAATCACAAAATGACCAATTTACATTAAATTCTTTCTTGAATATAGAGCTGTCATAAAAGGATTAGTGCAAACATCTGCGATAGCTTTTTATTTTAAACGGGTAGGATATTCTGATGAAGGAAGTGATATTTTTGTGTTTTTGTCGTGTAAATTGTTCCAATGCGATGCTGAGCATAACTTCTAAGCTTCCACTTCAGTCTGGTCACATAAAGAAATGTGTGATAAGAAATGATAATAGTTAACATTAACACAGCCTGCTAGTTTTCAGATTTGCTGTAAAAAAAAAAAAAAGAAAGTTAATTTGATTTAAATAACTGTAAATGTCCACATCTTAAATTAGTAAATTAAAAAGCTAATTTATTTCAATAATTGAATATTAAAAGTTGGCCCCCATATGTATTCATTGCACAGTGTTATACATTTACATTGTTTATTTCTATGATTTTTGATTATGTGAAATGTTATGTCTAGTAATGACAAAGACTGTTAACAGATTTGCAGCCGAAAGCCTGTTAGCAAACATTTCTACCATGTCTCTATAAAGTATTAGAAAATTCACACACAAACCTCACTATTAAGGCAAAATCTAACAGAAAAAAATATGTTTTAAAAGTGCACAGAAATGGTTTGGGGGGTTTTAAAAACAGACTTGCTTTTATTTGCAAAAAAATTTGGACTGAATCTGAAACTTCCATCAGGAAAACAACTTAAAAGCTAAATTCTACAGCTAACGTCATCAAAGGTCGTTCATTCAAGCCTCAGGAAACTGTGTCATTTTACTGTGGATGTACAGTGGTTTTTTTCTGTTTACATCGATGATTTATGTAGTCACAGTTTCATTTATTTGAGCTACACATAATAACCTGAAGAAAGAAAACTCTTAACTTTAATTAATGACAATTGTATTTACTCAATCTGGTTACACGTGCTTAAATCAAAGATTTAAAGAAAACCAAAAAAACTGAATGTGGGCCGACACCAGAGTTATTTTCAACAACAATACACAGTTCCTGATCAAGGTTTAAATTAATATTTAGTAAAGACTTTGGTGAAGAAAAATTAAACTCTCTTCCGGAACATCTGAACCAACATGTTTAACTTTTACAGAGACAAAAACATCTGGCTCGTGTCACGCCTAAGTTTAGACAAAAGCCTTCATTAGCAGCTCTGCAAAAGCCCAACAGTTTTTCACGACGCTCTCGTCCACCTAACGCTGCGAACTACAATCTTACAGGTGGTGGCTGGTGATCTTCTTGGCGTGTGCCAGCACAGAGTTAGATCGTGAGGTTTTGCTAAGCCATGACGCTGGGATTCCTTCAAGCCCAATCTGAAAAACCCAACCCAAAAACATAAAAAATAAATAAATAAATCATCAGACAAAAGCCAGGAGAAAACAAGAGACTAGAACGATGAATTAAGAGACGGTCACACCTGGGCTCCAACGCATGCTCCGATGAAGGAGGCTCTGCTGCAGGTGCACCCTCCACAGCTCATGGTGTCTCTGACGGCCGTTTCAAACTGTTTGGCTGTCAGGACTCCATGCAGCGCTGCCTGGAATGCACCTGGCAAACCTGCAGTGAGTATTGCACCTGTTGTTACCTGTCTGATCTGAGTCAGGTTGGAGTTTAGTGAAGTTGGTGGAAGCTGGTGAAACATACCTCATGAGTTGGGAAACACAGCGGGGATCAGCTCCTGTGGAGGCTTTGACAAATTCTCCTTCACTTGATGAATGTGCCCTGAAAGCCGCAGAGTGGGAGGAATATGAATAGAGCTGAAACAATTAAACGGATTGATTGGTCATTGAAATAATTCTCAACAAATTTAGTCGTTGACTGGAGCACACAGACTCAAAAAAGGCGAAGTGCTGGAAGAATAGCACACTCTGAGCATTAATTAAGCCAAAACTTTACAAAAAATATGGCGTTTGCATTTAAGATAAAACATTTATCTGTGGTTATGTTCCAACCAAAACTCATCAAGTAGTTTTAGCTGCAGTGAATTTTAACCAGTTTAATTTTAAATGAAACTGGTTAAAATTCTGTAAAAATAAAAAGAAGAGGAAAAAAAGAAGAAAAACTCCTTGTAAGCACATTTTGACGTCCAATTATTAAGTGGATAATCCAAAAACTAGCCAACATTTATTAGCCTGTATTGAAGTGTGGCATATTTTTACTTGGTTCAAATTCTGTAAAAATCTGAAAAATCTACCATCAGACATCTTTTGCTATTCAGTTATTAATCAGTTAATCCAAAAAATACTCAATAGATAAGCCCCATATGTTACATTTAAGTATTGATACGTCAAGCTGAAAGAGCTGAACTTTTTCCCTGTTGATGTTAGAAGTGTTTTTCAGCTGCAGAAGGATCCTTTGCTACAAACGACGAAGCACTCACTAAAGAAATGTGGTTATTACATTTTATGTAATAAAATGTTTATTTTCTTATTCAAGAAAGGAATTGTATTGTTTGCTTGTATTTTAATGTGTTTTAATACTGAATAAAAAGGCTTAAGTGGTTAAATAAACATTTTCAGAATGTGCACATTTGTTTAAGCAATTAATCATTGTCAAAATAATGATTAGATTAGTCAGTTACTAGGATCATCATTACTCGCAGCCCTAAATATAAAATAACAAATGAGAGAATACTACCAATCAATACAAATGTTAAACAGTTCTTTATCTTCACGTCCGGACAGGTTTTGTTGAGACAAATGTTGCACAAACATTTCACAGAATGAGGAAGTCTGTTGCCTCAAATTCCATGATTCGGTCCCATGACTTTAAGAGAGAAAGCAACAATGCCTGAAGAGTTCACTCACCGATCACTGCTTTGTCCAAGTCCTGTGGCTGCTTTCTGCTGGGGTCACTGAGCTGATTCAGCACCACATCCACCACATTTGGATCTGGACCAGTCA
>CAEGAE010077670.1:0-11756 GCA_903067095.1 Girardinus metallicus
ATCCAGCAAATAGTCTGATTGGTTAGTGCTCCGTTTGTGCAGGTTTGTGCCGTTAAAATTTTCGTTTGTGCAGCTTTCGTTTTCGAGATATTAAAAGGTATATTTTTGGTCGATGACGTCACCATCCCCCCCATATTGCTCCAAAACAAACCAAAGTGGACTACTTCATTTTTAATATCTCAGAAACAAAAGCTGCACAAACGAAAATTTTAACGACACAAACCTGCACAAACGGAGCACTAACCAATCAGACTATTTGCTGGATTTTCTGACGTAGGTGGGGTGTCAGCTTCACACAGCTGTTGCAGACCCCTGGTTTAGTTGATCTGGTTTTTCCCAAATTCGCTAAAAATCAAAATCACACTTCAATACCGTGCCTATGGCAGTGGTTTCAAACTCCAAAAGACAGTCCTCCAACTGTTAGAGGTCTCTGCTTCAGCACACTTATTAGCTTGAAAGCATGCTAGTGTGACGGTTTTGCCATGCAGTTCAAATGTTGGACTAAATATTGCAGGATTCTGCCCCTCAAGGACTGCAGTGTGAGACCACTGGTATACGATGTTCCCTCTAATCATACATTTTTTTTCTTTACGAGTCTCTGCTCAAAGCAGCTGATTCAAAAGGTCCTACGGGGAAACTTTTCTGCCATAAGTCGAGAGCACACATTTGCAGTTTGAAAGGAGGACTTCATGTCTGTCTTCTTAAAACTTGTAATGCTTGTATTCAAAACTGCTGTCAGTTTCCCTCCTGTGTTTTATCAGGCTAAGCTTTATTTTATATAAGGATTTTTATACACCGATAACATCTAAACCGCTAAATTAAATCTGAATCCATCCTGGTTCCCTTCATCCACTGGTCCAAATGACAAAGAAGACAACAGGAAGCAGTTGAAGGAAGCATTTGTTTCAATGACTTACATGAGCAAAGTTATTCACGTCATTTTAATTGCGTTTCTTATTTAAGGGCAACACCACTATTGCGAAGTTGTATTTTTTCCACATTAGCAGGGTACTGTCAAAGTTTTGTGCAAATTTGTGAGGGAAACGTGGCTACTGAAGTCACCCTCCATTCTCAACTTTCATCTCTTCCATCCAGAAGTCTTGTTCGTCCAGATGTACCTTTACAAACCCTTAGTATGTCATATTTTTATAGATAACGGTCAACTAATCCATATTTGGGACTAATTGTTTTGAATTGTAACATCTAACATGCTGGGGCCTGCAGACTCAGAGGTAGAGCTCTTTTGTTTCTGAGCAGTGAACGCCCTGACCTTGGGGTGACTATGTTGGGATGTGCACTCCTGTGAAGATTGACAGCTGTAAAATGAAGGATTTCAGTGTGAAAGTGGCAGCAACCGTTGCTTCTCTAAGAATATCTCTTTAAAATAAGAGAAAAATAAAGATTTGTGCACAACAATTCACAAACTGTGCATAAAGTCAGAAAAATAACTCTGATTATTTGACCTCATGTAGAATGGAAACACTCATGTTGGCAGAATGTTGGAGTAGATCTGTTGCGTTCTGACTTGTTCGTTTTGTCCATAATTGTTTTGGTTGAGGCACTGCAGTGTTTGGAGAATCGTTGCTTGTGGCAACAATGTTTTATGAACAGCTCATTCCCATCCAAAAAGCTCAAATAATGCCTGAACTATGACTCCCAAAGGTGTTGGAAAAAAAGGCTTAATAAATGCAGAGAATGACCAAAAGAATAAACAGCAAATAAGGTGGATTAGCAGAGCTTGCTAATACGTGATGGTGTCATCCAGGACACATTACCATGGAATATCATTACTGCTGGGCAGATACTGAGCTGCAAGTCTGTCATTACAGTCATGAGGCTGTCATACAACAACAGTCTTCAATCAGAGGCCTCTTCAGATTTGTTGCCAGACTGACTGCTACTGAAGATGTTTCCTGCCTGCACAATCATCATTCACAATGACTAAAGAAACTTGGATGATATGATTTACAACATTTAATTTTCCTTAGGGATGAGTAAAGTATTTTTGAATTGAATCTCTCCATTTAGATGTGACTTTGCAAGGGGTACTATTACATTGTTTAGAGAGAACAGACTTTCTTCTGGCAAGCCGACCAGTTGAGCACAAATCAGTACTAAAAAATTCATAATTTGATAGTTACTGCTGATTTTCTCTGAGCTATCTACCGGTAATTTGTAATTACCGGTAGATTGGCTTTTTTCTATGCTTGTTTGTAAATAGAATAAAATGGTTTGGTCTTGTTTTTTAACCTAATATTAAAATTAGTTTTATGTGAAACACGCTATTTGATGCTTAAATTTGTTTACCAAGGTTTGACATATTTATTTATATAACTGGATCAAATTACCTTTATAAACTGTGCCGTATAAATCACATGGCCCCTGTAATAATGTGAACACAGCTGAAATGAGAGCTTTCATTTGTCTGTAATCCGCACTCCATCTCACCCCTACCTACTCAGCCCTACATCCGAGGCAAACAGAAACGTGACACAGCTTGTCACCTTACCGCTTTTCTCTGCCCTCTGCCGATCCAGCCAATCATAGCGGCCCAGTTTTGTAATTCATCTTGACGTTTCTCCATCTGTCCAATCAGGGAGCAAGCCAACAACTAGCCACGCCCACTGTTCAGTAAACCCCGCCCGCTGCCCCTGGTAAAGTTTTCTGAAGTCCTGTTGATGTCATTTGTTCCAGTTTTTCTGGATTAATGCTGACTTTCTGGTGGATTTTATTCTGATGGTGGAATAAGAGGGCAGCATGGTGGTGAATTCCGTGCACTGGTTTCGCAAAGGTCTTCGGCTACATGATAATCCGGCACTGCAGGAGGCCCTTAGCGGAGCGGACACGGTACGCTGTGTTTATGTCCTGGACCCTTGGTTCGCCGGAGCCGCTAACGTCGGGATCAACAGATGGAGGTCTGATATTTTTTGACATCATCTCATAAACCTTACAGTTACTTTGAATTGTTTCCAAGACATTATTAAGGTCGTTCGGAGGGTTTATCAGGTCGAGGGTTCTTATGTTTTTATGTCCAGTCCTCAGAGTTAAGGCCTTGGCCTCCGCTCTGTTAGCTAAAACTAGCCCATAAGGAACTCCATAAACAAAAGTCACAATTTTAATTGATCCTCAAATATTACTTCAGTGTGTACGTTTACAGAAAAGCAATTTAATAAGTTGGGATCCTTAGAATGAACTAATGAATTCGGGACAATTTCGGGATTATTGTCGGATTGTTACATTTCTACAGCAACATAAACAAATCTTCATTCGTAGGCACATCTAAAAAAAAATCAAGAAGCTAATTTATCTTACTTATTCGAATCAAACAGAATATCGTAAGTAGGTTCATTACATTCACAAGGATATACTTCAACGCCTTTGTTTTTGCTATTTTTGATGATTAGGCCGTAAATAAAAATAATCGTCATCAATTTTATTTGTAAAGCGCTTTAACACCAGCCACAACTGAAGCTCAGTGCTGAACATCAGTAATAAGATAAAAAAAAAAAGCATAAAAATGAAGTGACAAAGATAAGCACGCAGTTTATTAAAATCTCAGTTCAAAACAAAATCAAACAACTCAATTAAAGAGATGAAATCAATACCAGTAAAGATAAAGTAAAATCAAGTCTCAGTTGGGTTGAAGGCCAGTGAGTAAAAGTTATGTTGCTGATTTTAAAAATGGAAATTTCAATTTCTATGAACATTAGAATGTTGCAGAAGACTAATAAAAACAGCTTTTTAAAATACAAAATAGCTAATGTAGGTCCAAGGATGTAAAGAGCCTCCACAAAATGATACCCAAAGGTGGTGGCTGTAAAGAGCACTGGACTCAATAAATTAATGGGAAGTTGAGTGGAAGAAAAAAGGTAGACAATAGGGATAATTGCAAGTTTTCAGGCCATAAACTACAACCTGGGCTAAATGATATTAGAATATTCATCTCTGGAGTTTAAAGCCTGCTTTTAGCATCCATGCAGACAGTAAAGATCACATCAAAAGAAGCTTCATAACGAATGAATCTCCGCAGCTGTTTGACATGTGATATTTCTTCTCTGTACAGGTTTCTGCTGGAGTCTCTGGAGGACCTGGACAGCAGTCTGAAGAAGCTCAACTCGAGGCTGTTTGTGGTCAGAGGTCAGCCGACCGAGGTCTTCCCGAGGCTCTTTAAGGTCGGTGTCCCTGCACATGTCATGTTCTCCACCAGGATCTCTGTGAATGTGGTGATTAAACACTAAAGCGTTTACTTGTAAAGGGGAAATACGTTTGCACTAGGATGCATGTTATCAATTAATGAGTTCATCTAAATTTGATTGATCTTATTAATCGACTAACTGTTCATTGATAATCTGCCATTTTCTTAAGAACCTGAGATTTTTTTCGTTTCAAGAGTATTGACCGTCTTTCAGTAACATGAAGGGCTACATCTTATACGATGAATTAAAAAAAAATACATTATTTTGTGTCAGCTGTATTAAATGCTCATTGAATAAAGAGAAAATTGTGATTTTCTCATATTTTTAAACTTAAATATATTCATAAAACATAAGAAAACAGGAAGCTCTGAGGTTGCTGAAAGAGCAAAATATGTGAAATGCTTGATTTGTCATTAAAGGAAAGATATTCATACATAAATACCTTCTGTAGCTCCATGAAGTGCATTAACTTATGAAATCCCATCATGTTTTTTTCCATTATGTTAGAGTTTTTCTGTGTTATCTCCTCTGGGTTTGTGTCATCACATCCTCTTCACCTTTGTAGCACATCAGTAAATTTTTAATAACTTGACACTGATCCATCGTGAATTTCGCCATTAAGGTGAAACTTCAATTAATGACCTTGTCAAGTGATTATATTTCAACACAGAACCGCATAAAAAGTGCATTTTTGCATCCCACACTGGACTCTGTTTGGGCCGTTTCTCCTGACCGTTTTTTGGTCTGGCCGCCATCTTTGTTCCTGCATCAAATGTCTGGCGCCTCTAAAGGATGACCAGTGGCGCCCTCTTCTGGATGACGTCCAAACTACAACACTGAAAGGAGGTCTAAACGGGCATTATTTCTTAGTTGGTTGGAACTCATTTTAATGTAATAAACCATTAGTCGATAATAAAATTAATCTTTTTGCTGACTGAGCTTGCTGGACATTCTTTGGCTTGGAAGTTCTTGAAGAGTAAATCAATCAGATGTATTTTTGTTTTCGTCTCCCATCCTCAGGCTCTTAGAACTGGCTTATCCACATCTTTTGTTCTGGTTTACCAGCGATGAGGCAGATTGAATACCTGTGGTGATGTTGGGTGTGCTTGGGAGTTTATTTCTGATCTAATGTTTTCTTCATGTCATAAATTTTCCTCGGCTGTGTAAATATACTGATTTATTTGTGTTCAAGCTTTTTGTCATGGGATATGCAACGAAATTATTTGAGAAAAAGTTTGCAGAGCATATCTAACATATTAAAAAGAAAATGGAGCTGGATGTAATGCTAGTTTGGCATGTTGTCATTTGCAAAGCAGCCAATCCAGGAGTCCCATTCATTTCCCTTTGGACTGATTGGTTGAACCCTCCATTGGAGATAAGGAAGACTGTGGATGTTAGCTCCTGCAGTTGTCCTAAGACGATTTCTACTGTGTTTATTAATGCATATTAAGGTATATTTGGAGTTTGAACTAGTAAAATAGTATGTTATAAACGTTTTTATATTGAGTCTGAAGTATTCACTGATTTAAGCAACTCCTAACCTCCATATATACCAGGAGTCCATTGTAATCTTATTTTTGTAGAAATGCGTCTGTAAATCAGGGCCTGGCAAGTTTGTGCAATCAAGAAAAAAAACAATAAAAGTAAAACAAAATACGATGACCTACAGTTTTCATGTCGTTTATCTTCATTTCGATTGTTTGTTGTGCATAATTAGAACAAGTAGAACGGGAAATGGCTCTCTTTTGTTTTTAGTCAAGCTTAATAAATGGGAACGCCCAAGTCTGCTGTTTATGTTTGTGGTCCTATTTGCTTTCCAATTAAACCAATAACAAAACAGTGATTGAGACATCGCCCCTATATTTCTCTCCCGCTGCTTTTTGCCATTATCTTGATCTTTCTATTTGTCATCTTCAACTAAATCTTGATCTTTGTCTTAATCTAAATCATCTTGTCATCATTTAAATCTAAACCACCATATTTGTCTTCATCTGAATTATCATCTTGGTCTTTCTTCATCTAAGTTAACATCTGTGTACTAGTCTTTATACAGATTTAAGTAATCTTTTTCTTCATCTAAATCTAAATCATCTTTGTCCTCATCTAAATCATCATCTGAGTCTTTGCCTTCATATAAATCTTTGTCTTAATTTTTGTCTAAATGATGAACACAATATAAACACATACAGACATAAATTGATGAAAAATTTGATTGATTTCTTTCTTCATTCAGTTTTATTTATTCTTTTCCACAAACCTTTGCCTCTGTTGCGTCCCACTGCAGGAATGGAACGTGACCCGGCTGACGTTCGAATACGACCCGGAGCCTTACGGGAAGGAGAGGGATGGCGCCATCATCAAGATGGCCCAGGAGTTTGGAGTGGAGACGGTGGTCAGGAACTCGCACACCCTCTACAACCTGGACAGGTCTGTGATTCACAGTGAGATTCAGCTTCCACAAGCAAGGGGTATCATTTAAAGGAGCTGGTTTTTATGAGGAATGTAAGATTAAAACTATAAAATTATTTTATTTCCCATAGAATGAGCTTTTTGCGTCTCCACAGAGTCTTTAATAACAGCTGATCTCAGTCAGGTCTTTTTTCTTCTGGCAGTTAAAACTAAAAACAACTTCTATGCTAAAGTAATATATGGGTAAAGAAATATTTTTGAGCACTTTTAGAACAACTGATGATGATATTCATGTCTTTTCATCACAGACCTGGGCACTTGCTAAAGGAAAAGAGAGAAACTGTAGAGTTATATATGTATGTATATATATATATATATATGTATATGTATGTATGTATATATATGTATATATATGTATGTATATATAAATAAAACAAATTACTGTATAAGAAAAATATACTCTTACCAATATGACAATGAAAATAAAAACATACAATAACTAAAAATAAAATAAAAATAAAAACAAGTCAGGGAAATTATCTAAATAACTGGTTGCACTGCACTGATTACCATTTACACTTTAGGATAGAAACTGTAGAGTTTTTAATAATAGTATATATTTCAGGGAGTCCAAGTGCTGTCAGACTTATTCTCAGGAATTACAATCTGAGATATTAATCTCGTATCAGTGCATCTCTATCCATAACACCTGATGGTGTCATTTATAAAATAAATAAATTTCAGATCATTTAAAGATTGGCGATCGGCCAGAAAACTGCGACCGGTGGGAATCTACAAATCGGAGAAGCTTTATCGTGGTAAAATCTGTAACTTTGGGTCTTTATGGCTGCATCTGACATTCTTAATGAAGCACAGTATCCTTCTCGAATGTAATTTAACACTATATTCAGAATCATAACTCCTTTTATTCTCATTGTTCACAAAATGAGAGTTTTGTGAACAATGAGAATTGTTCACAAAACTGTTTTTAAAGTCAGTTGAATAAAATAATAAGCATATCTCAATAAATATAAAAATATGGTAGAAACACAGAAATAACTGGGATATTAAGAAAAATTAAACTTCTAGACATTTATTTTACAAATGAATAAATTTTGGTCAAATATTCTGTGGATCAGGACTTTAAAGCGTCCCATTGGAGTCACAGCTAAAGTGAATCTCCATTGTGTCAGAGTTGGTGGAGCCCCCAGTGGCCGGCTGCTGCCACTGCAGGTCACACACTGCACCCATGTGCGGGGATAAGTGGGTTTTAACGAGTGAGAGTGAAGAACTTTCTCCATGCCTCTCTGCGCTGCTGCATGACCAGTGCAGCGTTACGTAACCAGCGGATTACCGCCGGCCTGTGTGTTAGTGTACCAGCTGGGTGAAGCCGGGCTTTGTGCGTTCCAGCGTTGTGAAAATGCGCTCATTCAGAGCGGACCCAGCCAATGGGACGCCGTCCCCGCTGCAGATCCTGAGCAGGTTGTATAAGAAGGAAACTTAAAAAAGTCCACAGGGCAGCTGATCCGTTTAAAACTGAGATGGCAGCAGCCAGACGGACTGATGAAAACATAGATTGGTTCTGATTCACTCAGATGTTCTTCATTAAGCACAGGGCGGAGCTGTCCTGAAACTGGGCATACAATGCTAAACAAAGGCATAAAACAAATAAAAATAAAAAAGTTATTTGTATAAAACAAGGCCTTTACGTCATAAAAACACAAAAATATAAAGTCACAGAACACACAGTCATTAACTGAAGCATTACATTTTGTCAAGTGCCAAAGTTACACATCAAAATGTTGATTAATGTATCAAAGGCAACTATAAACGGGTGGCGTTTTATTACAGATTTACGGAACCTTCTGCAAACTAAATTCCTTATTTGATAAGTTTTGTTCTAGACTTTAAAAATAAAGTCTCAAAAACTTTGAAATGGTTTTACAGCACACTTCAGAAATGTAAAGCCAGTTTTAACATCACGTAGCTCCATTATTGTGGGGCCATGTAATAAAATAATAAGTATATCTCAATAAATACAAAAATATAGCGGAAACAGAAACAACTGGGATGTTAAGAAAAAATAAACTTATTTATTTAGTAAAACTCTATTATTTTGAACTGAAATTCCCTAAATGTCAATAAAAACG
This sequence comes from Girardinus metallicus, assembly GCA_903067095.1. Lineage (NCBI taxonomy): Eukaryota > Metazoa > Chordata > Actinopteri > Cyprinodontiformes > Poeciliidae > Girardinus > Girardinus metallicus. Next base: position 8,756 of record CAEGAE010077670.1, read on the forward strand.
CTCCAGAAAAAAATCTAGAAAATGTAGTCTGGAAAGTAGCTTTTTTTAAAATTCTACCAACAAATTAATTACTTTTCAACAAATATAATTTCTGTAGTTTTAATTGTTTACCATGGAAAATAACCGAAAATAAATGCATGGATTACATCAGTCTGTGCTTTAATGACTCTCTATAATTCATGTGTTTCGGTTTCCAGGTTGAATTTCTGGAATAAACCGACTTTAAATGCAGCAGAGCTGTAATCCTCCTCTGCTGTTTTCATGCCTGCAGGATAATCGAGATGAACAACAACAACCCGCCTTTGACCTTTAAACGCTTTCAGACCATCGTGAGTCGACTGGAGTTGCCTAGGAGACCTCTGGCTCCCGTCAGCCAGCAACAGATGAACCGATGCCTCGGCAAAATCTCCGACAACCACGACCAGCTGTACAGTATACCTTCACTGGAGGAGCTGGGTAAGCATCTCCAGATCCACCTGCAGGCCATTTTAATCCACATTAAAATGGCCTGCAGGTGCTATACTAATTTAATCCACATTCATTTAGCTCTAACCGCAGAGCAGAAGCTCATCCATTCATTTAAATATGAAAGCATGTAAACTATATTCTAAGTAAAACATGTTTTGTACATATTTTTGCTGATTTACGAGGACAGCACCATCAGGTCTGTTGTAATAAATTGGTTGTTTTGTTTATTTATTTTGGATATTTTAAATGCCTTCCTGAACCAGTGTTAAATTTAAAGTTTATTGGTCTTTGAGAATATGTTCTTGCATTACTGTATCATTAAACTACTATAACTAATATTTGATTATCAAAATGCACAAAACTATCTTATTTTCCTGGAATCTTACGTTGCCTTTGTTTTCTGTGCAGTAACTTATTACCTTTTATGACATCACTGACTCAGACACTTCCTTGCATTATTGTGAAGTTATTGGAGTAATCTCACAATCGGTTGCTGCTATTTTTGATGAATTAATCATTAATCTGCCTATTTGTCGCTGTAAAGGTTAATTTTAATAGTGTTTTAGTAATTGTGCTCAGGTTTAAATAGGTATTCATCCCTATTTAGTTAATGGGTCAAAGAAGAATGAGGGTTTCCAACCTGAACAATAGTAATAATAATAATAGTAATAATAATAATAATGTATACTCTGTAGTTTCGCTGCTCTTGATGGCGCCGCGTTGGAGTCGCTCTGTTACGCCGTTTCTGATCGTTTCTTTTCTTTTGGTTGACTTTTGTTCATTTCTTTGGCTGAGTTGTTGCTTTTTCAAACAATTACTCCTTCGGGTTTTGGTTGCTGTGCAGCTAGAAAAATTTTGGCTCCAACTTCATTACTGTTGGACAGTTGTGATCCGTAACCATAGCAACCGGCTATTTTTAAAACTGGGATTATCTGAACAGTGTCTCAGAAGCGCAAATAATGTTTCAACTATGAGAAAGAAGGAGGAAATTCAAACCTTTTCTTCAATCCATCATAGCGGACAAAAATTTTATTCCCTACTCCAGCATCTCGAGAATGTTAAGATTTAAAAAGGGGAAGCAAAAGCAAACGAGGTTAGTTAGCAGAGTTTGCCAACATCTGATGGGGTCTTCCTGGACATATTACGGTTTCATGTCGTCTCTGCTGCCTGGAAATCGAGCTGTTGGCATGTCATGACAATCATGTCAACTGTCTTCAGTCAGAGGCCTCTGCAGAGTCATTGCAACACTGACTGCTGCTGGAGATCCCTCTTGGCCACAGTATCACCATCGACAAGGACTCTTTGAAGATACGAATTACAACAACATTTAAATTACAGTTGGGATTTAGAAAACATTTTTGAATTGAATAAAAAAAATGTATCCAGGATTGGAACGTCTCAAAGTAAATTTTTTAAAATGATTTTTGAAAAGTGTGTATCTTGAGGTTCTTTGAAAGTCAATCAAGCTTGTTTTACAGGTTTATTACAGACAATTATATTTATATCCTATAAAGTACAAAAATATAGAATAAAAAGAAAATTGATGGTTCAATGCTGCTCTTTACTTTATTTATCTATATAAATAAATATATGAAATTTTCTTATTGTTACAAATGTTATGACCTAAAGGTAGCGATAAAAAGAAAGGGAACTAACTGTGAGCCCTTTGGAACATCATAGGAGAATTTAAGGCAACAGTTTTGACAAGAAATCAATTATGAACCAATATAAATCTTAAAAACCATTAAATAAACGTGACTGTAGCTTTTCTTAGACCCTTTAAAAAATTTCAATTTTTAATGTAAACACAAAAAGCTTTTTTTAATAAATTTTTAACACTTGGTGTGTGGATCTTAAAGCTGTAGAGTTTGGAATAAATGTTTGATATCTTGCTTTCTTTAATCATTTTTTCATTCAAATCCTTGCTTCCCAGCTTCTTAAGAGCTTTGTTTTGTATTATTAGACTACTATTTTAACTTGATTTGATTTAAATGTGTGTGCAGGTTTCAGGACGGAAGGTTTACCTCCAGCTGTGTGGCGGGGAGGAGAGTCGGAGGCTTTGGACCGACTGAGCAGATACCTGGACAAAAACGTAAACCTGACACTATAGCCGAGAGGCAGGAAAAAAGAATGCTTGTTTTGGTGGTTAAATCATGAGCGTCTGCTTTCGATTTGTGTGAAAAACTCCAATAATAATAACGTATCGAATCAGGATAAAGATGAACACACCTTAAAGCAATTTTTACAAAGTTGCGTAAAAATCATTTGGAAGTAGGGCTGTTGTAAACTAATATTTTAGTAGTTGAGTAATCTATTGATTATTCTTACGATTAATTGGGTAATAGAATAAAAAAAAAGATAAAATAAAACATTGGTAAATCTAACATAACAGCAGTGTTACTATCACATATCAACATCAGTCCAATTTTTCACATTTGAGCTTCTCTAACAGTCACTTTTCTGTAGTTTAGAAAATTAACCTGTAACAATAATAGCTCACTTTGTTAACTTGAAGAAAAGTTATACAAAAATC
>CAEGAE010077680.1:0-29104 GCA_903067095.1 Girardinus metallicus
TATATATATATATATATATATATATATATATATATAAAATGTTTCTTCGATTACTGCTGTGTTGATGGCCAAGGTGAGAGCAACCAATGCGTCTGGTGCAAAAGCAGGTGCTAATGATGCACATTCGATATCTTCCTGTTATTCAATTAACTTGCCAAAAATGAAAACGGGTGCTGGCGTAACAAACAAAAAGCAAAACCCAGCCAATCATCAGCACTAAAGCTGTGATGCTGAAAACAGCTTCGTGCAAATCAAATGCGGGTGAGAAAGCAAAAGGGAAAAATGGACACACTTTGAAAACAGTAAAAATTCTGAACTGGGGGAGCAACCCGTGGAGTTTCCAGGACTTGATGCTTGACACCATCTTAAAGCTGACCTATATCTAAAAAATGAAATGAGGTGAAAATTCTAGTAAGGTGTTAAGCTAGCAATGTCCTAGTGTTTCCAAGTATTTATTTTTGTGTAATTTACTTCTTTATTATGATTTTTTATTTTTTACCATTTAGGACAAGACAGGACAAGACATCACAGCAGCTGTTCCAGAGCATAATTTTGAATCATCTGTTAAGCTGATATCAATTATTTGGACAGTGAGAGAATGACTGGCGCACCGTGAGAAACAACAACAACATCTTTCTTTCAAAATGGTATAAAATGATTGCCTGAAAGCTTCCCACAGTCCACAAGCAACCACCCAAAGATTTTAAAAGACTCGACATGTTTCCTGTAGAACCAGTGGGAGACATAAAACATAAAACAGTGTACAGACCCGCACCATTCGCCCACCTTAAGTACCGCCGTGTCCGGTCAACCGAGCGGAGGCCATGAGGCGAGTCAACGCCGTGATTACTGGCATCGACTTCGAGAGTTCATGAGCCTTAAAAACAACGACAACGGAAGTCCGCAGGTGGCCTCTGATTTGAAAACAATTTTATATTCCATTATCTTTTATATGGCAATGGAGGCACCATCGGGCGCTGCTGCGATGTGCTTTGGAAGATGATGTCCCCTGCTTAGGTAATAGTGTATTTGTGACAGTAAGTGCTGCCATCAAGTGTTGTTTGATGGCTGAGAGTGAGCCTTTAGAATAGGCGCTTATCTTGGCAGATAAGTGCTCTGCTACTGTACACTGGCACAGCTCTGCAAAGCAATAAATATGCAACGTTATTGTGCCTATAATATAATTAACTTTTTTGTATATCTACGCCAGACGGCAATCCTATTTTAAAAGATTTTTCATTATAGACCGACTCCTAAGGCTGAAGATAAAGTAAGGCCAACAATGACCGATTTGTCAACGTTCTGCTTTTACGTTCTCTGAAATAGTTGCAGATTTTATAGACTAATATTTGTTTTGTTTTTTTGCATATTACTTTCTATGTATTAGGGTATTGTAAATTTACAGCCCAAAATGCTTCAGACTGCTGCTCAAAACAACTTAGGGCTGGATGAGAGTGATTTTTTTCCCACTGCTTTTAACTGTCATCCATCTTTTATTAAGATGACATTTCAGCAGTGAGTTAATACACTGGGGCGCAATCGATCTTCTAGCCGCCGCAGAGCAACATCCCTCAGTCAAACTGTCCGGTCAGATAAACTGAAGACTTTGAACATCTTCACAGCGCATTACAACCATGCAGGCTTAGCTTGATGACATAACCATCGTCCGGTCTTTAAGCTGAAATAACCCTCGAACAATAGAAAACATCAGACCACCACTTCATCTACCACTGGCACTCTTTTTCTTTCTCCATATCCTAATTTGCTGCTATTGTAAAGGTCTTATAAAGCCGTACACTCTTCCCCGGAGAGAGACATAGATCACTATCACCTTGACTAAGCTAATAGCCTGACCTCACAATGGGGTACGCTGCCATAGTTCCAACCCAGTGGGCACAGACACCAAACCGCTAGCAGTAGAGTCTGCCTGAACAGTGACGCCACATGCTTAGCTTTTCTCTTCCTTCTCCAAGGGTGGGGGAGAAAAAAAAGAAGTGAGAAACACAGCGAAGCAATCGAACAGCAAAGAGCTATACGCAGATCACTCCATCAGACTGACAGCCATGAGGGATCAACAAAACGTCTGCCTTTTATCATCATCAATCTCAGTGTCGTTCCGATCTCTGATTTGTTTTCAGAACGGAGCTGAATGTTTGGGAAACTGTTCGTCACCGTGACCATATTTTGGTTTCCAAATAAGAAGACGCTCCGTGCTCCGCCATGCACTTCGCCACTGTGTGCTCTAAACCAGGAGATCTACACTGATGTCAAATAAAAGGAAATTTGTATTCCATACGTTACAATGGTTACAACCTGGAAACGATGAAAACCCGAACATTTTTATCAACCAATGAAATCCCCCCCTTGGGTGCCCCGGACAGAATGTGAGAAGTGGACATGTCCAGGGAAGAGAGGACACTTGGTCACCATACTGCTGTGGGAAGGATTCATTTGTGTTGACTTCATATAGAATGTAGTACCAATCTCTGCCAAACTACTCGCTGTAGTTGAGTTTTGAACCTCTTGTAGATAATAGTTTTCTGAACTGAAAGAAGATGTTTATAGAATGTTTTTTTTTTTTTTTGCTAATCTATAACTGCTTAGTTTTGTACCTTTTTCTATTGGAGTAGGCATTTAACCTTACCTATGTTAGCTAACTGCTCTTTAGCAGTGTTATCTAATTACCAAGATATAGGTCATAACAGACAAACATAAAAGATATGAATCAACACATGTTGACAAACAGCTCTGGAAAAAATTAAAAGCCCACTGCACCGAACCCCATTTTATACCTTCTGGTTATTCCACCAAATATTGATTTCTGTACTCTTCCAGAATTAAAACAGTAGTATTGTTTCTAAATGAACATGAACTCATTTTCTTTGCATTATTTTGGGTCTGAAAGCGCTGCATCTTTTTTCATTATTTTGACCATTTCTCATTTTCTGCAAATAAATACGAAATTTTTGCTTGGATCCTTAGAGATTTTTTGTTGTCAGTAGTTCATAGGATGGAAGAACAATGTTCATTTTACTCAAAAATATACCTATAAAAAGTAAAATCAGAGAAACTGATCATGTTAAGTGGCCTCTTAACTTTTCCCAGAGCTGTATGCTGCTGGCTGAACTGCAAGCCGCAGTAATCCTAACACAACATTTATGTGAAGAAAGCTGCACAGTAATAGTTACTGAAAGTTACCAAAGCTGGCTCTTTAAGCTGCTCTTTTTTATAAGTTTTGTTAATCTAACACCTAGTTAGATTTACACTCGTATTTCTGGTTGTGATGTGGTGTGCTTGGAAACGGATGCCGTTAGCTTCGCACCAATTAGAGTCGACCTCAAGACAACAGCTACCTTTTCCTGCCAATGTTCCCCCGCCCTTGGATAAAGGGTTGGATTATTAACAACGGCAAGCACACATACAGTGTAAAAGCCCACAAGTAAGAGACTGCTGTGTTTTTGTTTTCGACTGTTTCTATAGCAACCTTTCTGCATCAATCCAGAGATGCTAGTTGTGCTAGTAGCTCACATTACTACGCCCAGGTAAAACACTGGGCATGTTTCTAAGTCTATTTCCTGATGCTGAGGGAAATAAGACTCAATGCAATGAAAGCAGGGAGGATTACCACAGTCCATCGGCCAAAACAAGAGTGTGTTACCATGGGGACAGAAGATGGATAACATTGCTGACCAAGCAGCTACATTGATTTCTTGGTGTCTCTTGAGGTGTCAAGAAATGTGACAGGTGAGCTCTGCTTCCAAATGCTGTTTCATCTCCTACATCTGAAGGAAGACGCCACTTTATTTGTATCCTCCAGACAACGGAAACGCTCTTCTGTCTCATTAACTGACATACATAATATGGCTTTGCACTGCTTTTCCCTTGTTTGATATTTAATTTAATTCCTCTTCGTCACATTATAAACGGGACTTGACATCATCTGCTTGATCAAAACAACCAAATCCATCTGAAGTCTTTCAGTGCGTCTCCTCTTATACTTTTAATTGTACGCTTTAAGGTGTCTGCTGCAAAACCTCTCACACAGACTGCGAAAGGAGGCCTTAGTCATTAGGAACCTGTAAAAAGAAAAAAAACAAACACCAGTTTTCAACTAAACTTGCCTTTCTGTACAGTCAGGGAAAAAGATAAACCCACCTGAAAAAAATGTGGAAGCTGGAGAGATAGAAAAGAAAAATCAGAACAACTACCACTTGAAGTGATTAGAGTAAACATCCAATGAGATGCAAGCTTTTTCATTTAAGGTCATTTTAAGGGATTTTTTTTTAATGTTCATGGAATCTCACAATCTAATTTAACTGAGCAAGAGCCATTTAGCAAAGAAAGAGAATGATGGAGGTATATCTGGAAAATTTTGCAGCTGTGTCTGCATCAAAAGGCAGTTCAACTAAGTACTGATTTTATTTTAAATGTAAAAAAAAAACCCCAACAACACACGTACGTAATCCATGCTTCTTTAAATTTGTAGTTATACAGTACTTTGTGTTTGTCTATCACATAAAATCCCAGTGAACCACGTCGACACTTCTGGTTGTAACATGTAAAATTGTAAAGAAAGAAAAAAAAGATAAAGGATGTGAATATTTTATATTGAACCTTTTGGGTTGCCTCCTATAAGTAACTGTTCTGTTGAAGCTCTGAGGATCAGGAAACATCAGTATTCTGGACACACTGCAGTTTGAAGTCCAGTACAAATAACTTTCTCCGACCTTGAGGCCAATGGCGAGAAATATTGACTTTTGTTTTGGACAGGTGCCACATCTTTCCCGTTGTGATTTAGAACCACAGAGAGTATGATCTTTCTTCAAACTGTGGCAAGTTGATGTGATAAAAAAAACAACAAAAAAACAAAAATAAGTAAAAACCCATCAGGGGCAAATGGTTTTTTTTACCAAACCAGCTGCTACTGGACGATAAAGAGAGCGGCATGTTGTCCGACGCGATCTTTGCCCAGGAAAGTCTCACTGCCACATGAGTGGACCAAAATCTCACTCCCGCAGTGAAGTCCCTTCAATCGAGCGCCTGTCATCAAGCTTCGGCCCTCATTAGTTTCTCTGGAGACTGCCATGAGACCATCAGGATCCCGCTCCTGCTAATGAGTGCTCCTGTGTCTTGGTCAGCAGCAGTCGGAAGTGGGGTTTAAATTTAGAAGCTAATTATTATCTCAGACAGGGAATTGGTTCGGGGGGAAAAAAAAAAATCTATTTTGTCATACGTAGTGTCTTTAAAATGTATTTCCCCCAAAAGCTCAGGATTTTCCCAGTCGGGGAAATTTATCGCGCGGTTGGGATGCAGCACCAGGCTTCGCTGAAGATCTATTTAGTCATTCTACGTGGAGGCTTTCTTCTTCTTCCTCCTCCCCCCCATATATCTTTGTCTCCAACCCTCCTTGCTTTTTTCTTTTTTTCCTTTTTCTTTCCTCAGCCCTGAATCTGTGAAAATGATTGGCAGATGACTCCTGGGAAAAAAAAAAAAGAGCTTGGGCCTTTTCTACCCTCGCAGCTCGCAGGATCACGACACTCAAACACACTGACAAGCAAAGTGACTGCACACACACACACTGAAGTTCTTTATAGAGGCGAGTCACACAGAATACTGAGGGAGAAAGGAGCACACAGAGGGATCCACACGGACACCTTCCTTTCGTTGACAGCTCTGTATATTTACAACAAAAAAAAAACTGAAGAAGCTCTTGAACTTGTTTCAAAACTTGACCTTTTGGGGCGTGTTGATCTCAAATATAAACGGAAAGACGCAGTATTTAGAGAAAATGAGCTGTGCAGCTCCAGTTTATCGCAAAATAAATTGAGAGTGTGCGTCTAATGAGGCAACTGTAAACTTTGTTGTGGCTAGTTATTCAATATGCTAAATATTTCAGTCTTTGAGTCAAGTCTTAAGGCTCTCTTGTACTGTGGCGTACGATGTGCTGCGGACATTTGAGATTTTATAGTCTGTCTATATTTCTCGTGACAAACTCAATTTCCCACAATCCAAATGGATGCTAACAAGTTTAATGAGCTAATTGGACGCCTCGCCCCATTTCTTCTCCATCAGGGCGGCCCACGAACACCGGTTAAGTGCTGTGGATGCACAATATTGGATTTTTGGTCAATATCTGATATGCCGATATTCTAATACTAATTTGGCCGCCTAACTGATACCAATACCGATATTTATCCAAGGCTTGTAAAATGGACTGTTGGTGAGGTTAACCGGTTTTGGCCACCATGAACTCATCGTAATGGTTGGAATGGTGTTTCTTCAGATGGTCAATTAGGTCCCAAGTGTTGTAAGACTTTGTTGTCGCTCCTCCTCACATCACTGATGCTGATTTTTTTGGACAATTCTCCAAAAGATTTTATTAATTGCAACTAATTTACAATTTATCATGGGTGTAAATACTTTCACAAAGCAACTTCAGGTGAAAAGAGACTCCTGCGCTTTGCAACTCACACTCAATGTGTGTCCTTCGCTAAATATTTTTGCTTCAGAGCTGTAGAAAACATATATGCACTGTCACAGATATAAAGTCACAGCCTGTCAAATAACAAATCAAAACACCAAGGAATACAATTCTACTTTCCCAGCATCATTAAAGTGATGCCTCTATACATTTTTAACGATACCCGCTTAAGAGGACACATCAGTTTTTGTTTTTTCTTTGGAAAGGTGTCACTCTCTTTCTCTTCATCACCAAGCTTTTAAAAAGTCAGGAAATGACTAAAGGAGGATAAGAAGAAGAAGAAAAAAAAAAATCCAATCTCAAGCAGCCAGAAACAGCCAAACGCAAGTGGATCCACTTGATTCCACGACAATAACGTCAAGCATCTGCCACCATTGTAATCACAGCCCTCAGAGGGAGTCGAGGGTGCTCTGCCAGCTGAGCTCCTGATGAGCCGCCATTAGAAAAAGATGAAATACGAAGAGAGGGCGAAGGGGTTGAGAAAGAAAAAGAAAAAGAAAAAAATCAAAAACTTTAACGGGTCAGGGGGGAGAGGGGGGAATACCACACTAATCAACTCCACTCTGCAGAAATTAGGGATAAATGAAGCTCTCTAGCAGTGATTAATTAAACCAAGACATTCAAACTAATGAGACCACACAGAGCAATGCGTAAGCACACATGTTTTCTTCGGGTTCGTACCTCAGGGCGGCGCGTGCCAGTTTCTGAACAAGCTTGTTTAAAGATGCGCTAGCTGATTTTCAGATCGCAGACACGCAGGAGTGCCCGAGCGCTCCGGGACAGAGCAATGCAAGGCCGGCGTGTTTTAATGTTAACTTTCATATAAATGCAAATATTTAACACTCATATCTTGCTGGATAGGGAACAATGACTCCCCCTTAGGAAGTTACTAGAGCAGCAAGCAGCAGGTGATCATGTGCTGATGAAAGGAGTTTAACAATATGCTGAAAGGAGCGGCGGGGCGGGGGGTGAGAAGAAGTAGACTTTTTTTAAAATGATTTTTTTACATTTTTATGTCAATGCGCAGCATGCTTTTCACACCTCTGTACACCAGCTTTCGGGATCTTGCAAACAAACGCGGTAGCAGTCACATGAATCGGTTTGAGTTGGTCGTTCTGCCGCGTTTTGTTTTCCCCTAAAGTTGATCTTTTAATCTCGTCAAGTTCTCTACTAAAAGTCTGGCAGCTCCTCCGAATTAGAGTTTTGTAGGAAGAAACAAACAACAACAACGAAAAAAAAAATAGACTTGTTGGCGGTACAAATTAGAGATGCACATTGATTTTCAAATATTCAAATTATCTAGTCAGTTTAAAGGGATGCGCTACAACTGTGGAGTGGTGGCAATGCATGTTATGCTGGACATGAATAATTAAGGCAACAATCCCTTTCACACATCCTCAAAAATGTTCATGTGTCGAACATTCATCATGTTTTCATCACTGAGTCTCGGTCAAATCGAATTTACTTTAATACGACAAGTTAACCAGCTGTTGAATCTGCTCACTTGTCATTTACTTACCCAACAGATTGTCAAAAATATTCAGTCTGGGACATTTTGCTATTTTACAGATGCATGCTTCTCAAGAAACAAAAGAAATATTTAAAACATAAAACAACATAAAGTCCATCTGACGGAGTTGACAGTGCACAACGGAGTTGACGCAGAACTGAAGGTGGTGACAAACTAGTGAGTAAGAAGAAATACATGATACATGTGAAGTAATGCCATTTATGTAAAATACATTAAAATGAATTAATTGCACATTTAAGTGAGATTTGTCAACACTATCACTGAAAGAGTCGCTAAAATCTCTGACGGAGTAGACGAAATGCCAAACTACCTCAATTTATGTGATGTAATTCTGAAGGAGGCCATATTGTAGCTCATCAGGTCCATGAAATCTTTACAGTTTACCAAAATTAAGTATTTATTTGACAAAACGTCCTCAAAATTTTGTATATTGTTATGGTGTTGACACATCCTGGTTGTGACGAACAACTTAGAAATAAAACAGAAGAAAAAACTAAAGAATAACATAAGCTAACTAGAGCTGCCTAGCACCTCTTAGCAAAGGAAGAGAAAGGAAGAGGTCACGGGGTCCTCAGAAATTCTGATGCCCCCCAATGATGCCTGATTTTTTTTACATTATTTTTATGCCTGACGTTGTTGACAAAAACTTGGGACAAATTTCAATGGAGTTGGAAAATATATAAAAATGATTTTTAATTCAATTTATTGATACTTTTATAATTATTTATTTGAATACTTGTACTTAACTGTCATAATATATTATCTTAGTATTCCTTTATTTGTTTTAAACTATTAGAAAGTATTGAGTTCTGCTCCAGGACAAGGGATTTTACAGACTTCATCCACCTACTACAAAGTTTAAAATAAAAAATATTCAGCAAACACCAGGAAAACATACATTGTTGTGCTCACATGGCCCAGGTTAGTTTAGTCAGGTATTTGAAAAAATTACATTTTGTGCATATTTTAGAGGGAGTCTCAAGCATTTTTGGATTTCACGGTATGATGTGCAGACCTGCAATTTCTACACCATAATTATGTTGTTAGTTGGAGAACTTTGACCTTATATTTTTTTGCTATATTAATTAACAGTAAATGATGAAGCAATTGGTTTTAAATGACAATTTTAGCTTGAAATGACAAAAAAAAAAAAAACATGACATCAAATGGGCAATCGACCTTAAGATAAGAGTTAAATATCACATGCAGTTGAATTAAATCATAATAGACACAGAAATACCCAACATGATCATGTTCAGATTAAATGTTTGGCTTTTCTTTCAATTATTACAAAGCTTAAATCAAAAGAAGCTTGTAGAATCACAATTTTCAGGAACATTCACCCCTTAAAAATAGCAACTATCCTGTGTCTTTTTTTTTTTTTTTTTTTTTTTTTTTTTTTTGTTTCAGGGATCTCAATAGAAAGATGCTACTACTAATTGTCTTCTTGCAGGGTACAAAACGATCTGGGACACAGAGTCATCCCACCTGGAGCTTCCTTTCTTTTGCATGCAGAGGTGTCAGATGTTGGTTTCTGTAGAACTGATCCGTAAAATGATAAAACAGTGCTGACTGCGGGTCGCGTGTCCTATTTTAGCGCTTTACTATTTATGTGCCTCTGCCGGGACGCGTGCAATCGAAACAGATTCTGGGCGAGAGAGTTGACTTTGCATTTTAGATTCCGTGGGAAGGTTTTGCTCATTAACCAACGCGCCTCCTTTTACTCGGATACGTTTGTTTGCACGCGGCGTATTTCCGTTATTTACACCGCAGCGTCACAAGCTGCATAAATAATGCAGGAGAATTATAATCATATTTGTTTCTTGCATTACAAACGGAGATACTAATTAGCGGAATTAAGATGAACTAGACGTTGCTGAGGAGGCTTTGCATATAAATCCACTGCAATGACTTCTAGGGTGTTGTGTATGCCAATAACTTGCTGACGGCTAGTGCACAAATTTGGGAAATAGCCCCAGATGTTAACTTTTCATGCAGTGTTGCCAACTTTATTGCTGCATTAGTGATAGCTAATGATGTTGTTTTTCATACAGTGCAACAAATCTACAGAAGTGGACACATTTCTTAAAAAATAATCAGCCAATGGACCAAAAATTGTGTGAAGTTTTGTAAGTTAATAAGGAAAACAAACTCTAGATATCTTGAAATCACAAGAAATTGCTAAAAGCTGAGGTTAAAACGCCATAAATATGTTAAGATTTACAAATAAACCCCTTTTCACTTTTCTATTTTTTTTAGTTTCGTACTTTAGTTTTCCTAACTCTGACACAACAAGTCAAAGTAAAAAAATATTAACACTTTTTTTATACAGTCTACATCAGTAGCCCCCAACCTCAGTCCTCACTGCCCGCTGCCCGCTGCGCTTTAGCCGAGTCCCTGCTTCAGCACAAGTCTTTCAAATGATTGCATTACCTCCATTAAAGCTACAGCATGTAGTGTTTACAAAAACACCTGTGTCACTGTGTGGTAACGTTTTGGTATGAGACAAATAATCTTGGAGGAAAAGACAAAAAAATCAAGCTCCCACACCTCGTTGCGGTCAAAATCAACCAATCAGAGCCGGGGGAGGGCCTCAGCTCTGCCAGTAAACCTCATATTTATGCTGCTAAGTGTAGTAATGGTGGAGAAACAACTTCCTGTTCCAGGAAAACTGCTTATCCTCCATCATCGCTGGCTAAGCTAACTAGCCTGAGCATTCATGGCTGTGGGGAACTAGCTGTAGCGTAGCAGAGAGTGGCACTAAGACCCTCCTCCTAGCTCTGATTGGTTGTTTTCTAAATTAGCAATATATTTCTGCAGCTAGTACTAACCCCTGACCCTTTTTATTAAAAACAAAAGTATTTAACAGTTTAAATGGACCAAACAGAGACGTCAGAACAGCAATCTGGCAGCTACATGCACGTACAACATAGCAGCAGCCTGGATGGAGATGGAGCGGCTTTCAATGGTGTCACCACCCACATTTCATTGAAGGGAGTGAAAACAATGCATGCTCTCACAAGTCATCAGTAACAAAGAAAAAGCCACCTAGGTAATCTAGTGCTTTTGTTTTTGAAGAGGAGTCTTTAGTAGGGTTCTGAAAACTTTGTCTATATTGACAAAGTAACGCTGACGGTGTGGGAGGACACTTCCTGTTCAAACGCAGAGCCAAGAGTTTGCTGGCAGGACGAGACGACCTGTCAGCGCAATCCAAGTTTATTACACCGTCAACCGCTGACAAAATAAACGTGCAGTGATAAAATATAAACCATAAAGGATCTCTCTCTCTTTTACACACACACACACACGCACACACACCCCCACACGCACACGCATACTGCTATTTATCACCCAGAGATTCCTTTACCGGGTGATAAATGGTGTGCATCCATCCAGAGCAGATGCTCACTCTCATGCTAAGCTGCTGTCACGTTGTTTCCCATCATGCCACGCATGGTGGTGTGTTGAAAAAGGCATGTTGCGTGAGTCTGAGTATGAGAGAAGGAAGCTGATTTTTGGGGTTGATACGGAGAAGAACGTGTTTCGCTGTCTCGGCGCTGCCCTGTCCGAACAGTCTGTGTATACTGGGATCAGCTACGTGGAGCTCAAACTTTTCTGCTGCGTCTTGAATGGAAATGTTACGTTTCCGTGACATTACGACATGGGCTCCTCTAATTTGCTTAATTAGCACATTGCTAATTATGCAAATTAGGTTATTAGGTTCTCATGTTGCCGTTTAGAGACCTGGGCAAGCAGAAGTTACTTTTCAAACTGACAAGACGTCATTATTAGTTGACTCTTCCTACACAACAAAATCAAGAACTACTTCATCCGTTACTTTAAAACCAAAGTGTAAAATGTACACATTATAGCCTCAACTTCAAAACAATAGCTTAACTTAGTTATCCAGATAACAACACTCTCAATACGCTTTTATAAAATTCTCCTGCATTCTAGAAATAACTTGAAAATGCAATAATGCTGTAATTAAAAGAGTAATCTTATAGTTTTACTTGCTCCCAGCCCATTTCTGATTTGGGAGTTTGCTTATTATCTCTATGTCTGCGTCGGCATATTGCCGCCGCGGCGAGGTGTGGGGGTGGCTATGCTCACAAGTACGGCTGTGAACATAATCAGACGGTGAGAATAACCAGTGAGATTTATTTGAACTGCATTATATGTGTTTTATTTTAATCTCTGGTGTCTGACAGGGATCAAACTTTTTTTTTTTTTTACACAGAACTAACTTTACAAGAAACAGACACAGATTCCCAATCCTCTCTTTCAACCCGTTTCAGGTCGTGGTGACCAACCAAAATAGCTCCATTCTGTCTGTCCATATTTTCTCTGATGACTGATTTTTTTTTTTTTTTCTTTTTTGGTAAAAGACTGGCTTTTCACTTTTAAAACCAGGACTCACATTCCAAGTAGGGTTTATTGTTTTAACTCCCCAAGTTGCCTTTTTCCCCTTTTACTCCAGGATCCCCGTTCACGCATCATCCACCACCCTCTGTATCTCTCCTGGAGGCCAGTCAAGGCTTGGCAGGATTTTCTTATTTTATTTCTTTTTTGTATTTTTTATTTTTTTTTGCTTGTGACTGACAGCGGTTCGCAATAATTCATGAAACTAAGGTGCACCGACTGTGTTTTAAGCCCCACCAACATCTCAAAATCTCCCTGTCAAGCAGAAAAGGAAAAGAAAAAAAAAATGGTGTGCTTACTCCCGTGTTAGCCTCCCCCCCCCACCTCCCTTTCCATCAACCTCCTCCTTTGCTTTTCCTCCCTGGAAGTTGATTTTATCTGACGTGACAGAGCTGTGGAAGCCATGGGTGGAGGCGCTACAAATGCTCTGTCACAACGGTGAATATGGCAGGGAGCGTACGCCTCGACAGTTCTCAGATGCGGCCCGGGAAAGCGGCGGCGGCGGCGGCGAGGCAGCACGTTGCCGCCGCCGCCTGTTTGACTTCAGCCTTCATGTCTCATTTCAGCTACAGCAACAAACTGCTCTGCGCCTCCTCCACTCAGGTAGCCTACTTTTGACACCGGCAGGGGAGAACGAGCTTGAGCGCGGATGCTTAGGGGAGAAATCTGGAGTTCAAATAACTTATAATACAAAGAAAAAGGAGTTGTGATAATCTGAACCGATTCTACGTCTTTGGGCTGACATTACACACACACACACACACACACACATACAAAAGAAAGCAGTCTGTAGATCAGACATGTAATCAGACACTTTGAAAATGACAGCTTTTTTCATAATCATTCAGACTGACATTTTATTTGACTGTAAAGAAGCGACAGTAGACGTCTACTTTTTTATATAAAACATTATAATAAGAGCAGAAATGAGGTCTGTGTCTTATACATTAGATTCAATGTATGAGGCACTGAATCTAATGTATGTCTAAGGCAGATGTTTATGAATCATATTATACTTTTAAGAAAAAAAAAAATATAATTTCCACCACTATTTTTGATATTTAAAACAAAATTTCAATTTTGTGGTGTCAGTCCAAAACCAAATACAATGGGCTACTTGAGAACATAATGTCTTCAGGTATAATTCATATTCAGTATGGCGTAATCCTGACTGGATTTACCAACTGTATTGATTTACAGTTGTTTATTATAGTTAGATTTGACATAAATTAGATTCTGATACAACTGGCGATCGGATGCTAAACTCATCGCTACGGTTTCCTCGCAGGTCAGTCGGCAACTGATGTTCGCACCACTGACCGCTGAAGGGCCAACGAGAACTGTCGCACCAATAAGCAAATAAATCGTTTTCAAAATGCAAAGTTTACAGCAGATATTCACCTACGTTGGACCAATATGAAGCCAAATTGGTGCCAAAAAATATTGAAACTGAAAAGAAATATTTGCAACTGAAAAATTGTTTTAAAACTGAAAAAAAATTAAACTGCTTAAAGTTTTTTTTTTTCAGCTTTACATTCTTTTTTGAAGTTTCAAAACTTGTTTTCAATTTCATTTTTTTTTTCTTTTGAACAAACTTTATGGCCGACATCTTAACACCATAGACCAAGAACCAAATTTGGATGGCACAACAACCAAAAGTGTCTTACATCTGTCTGTATACACACCATTCAAACATAAATGGGTCGAACCAAAGAAAAAGGGAGAAAGTTTAACCCGTTTACCCCATAGTTAGCATTTCAATGTAGATATTTACAAAACAGCAAGGTAATATGATATTATTTTATAATATAGAAAGGTCAAACTTGGTTAGTTGGGTTATTCAGCCCCCAAAACTTTGCAATCGCAGTTACAAATCTGCAGGCACCCAAATGAACATGTTCTCTTACCTTTATTCATGAATGTAAAAAACATAAATTCTAACAATTTCTGGACATCGAGTCCAAACAAAAAATCTCCACTTTGGAAACCCTTTCTTAGATATGTCTATCTTTTTTACTAAAACAAAACAAACAAACAAACAAAAAAAAAAAACAATAGGGGAGATGCAAAGCAACAGAAAATTGTCTTTTGTTAAATGTCCATGCCAACTGCAGACAAGATCTTTAACTTAATTAATCAAAATTAATAACTACATGGGAAAGATAAACAGATGAAGGTTGAGATTGTATATGGGCACAAAATGAATGTCAAGGAAAAGGCCATTAAAGTCCAACAGAATTAAGGCAATTTAAAAAAAAAAAAGAGAGAAAAACAAAGGCGTACAGCAAATTCCAAAACAGGAGAGATTTAGCGTTCACATTTTGAAAACAGGTGTAAAAATCCACATGTCCACATATTGTTTTCCTAATCTGTTTTGCCAATTTCTATCCATCCTTCTGGACGGCACACAGACTGATGAAGATGCTGTCAGAACTGGCAGCGTTACGCTTTCTTCGTTTGTGTGTGTAGCAAATGTCTGCCGACTTTCTGGACTCTAGATGCGGGCAATGCGCGCTCCGAGAATTATTTAATTTTTTTTTTTTTTTACTTTTTTCAAATGCTAATTAATCAGGCGATCGTTTACCATCCAGAGCGAAAAGTGGGAGTTCCTCTAATCCACAAAAGCAGAAGGGGTTATTTGGACTGACGCGCGCAGTCAGAGCTGTCTTGTTTCACTGGCTCGGCGTTGTCTGTGCGATGGCTTCAGGCTCAAACCACCAGAGAGAGTCTGTTGGCAGAAAGACGATTCGGCCCTGCCAGATCTCCTCCCAGTTTTAGCCTCATAATGGGAACGTGGCAGCCAATCTATCTGATTTAATAAACCTCCAAATATCAAGTAGCTCGTATAAACAAGCTTTCGGCGACGTGAAAATGTAACATAACGATATTAAATTGCAAAAATCAACTTAGTGTGGAGATCCGGCTGGACATAAAATGGAATCAATATGTTGAGTTCAGGTACTGGCAAGACAATAAAATATTCAAGGTTTCTAACTGGCAACCCAGTTTCTTCTGCACCCATTAGTTGGTGTAAACTAGCAAGAAGGTGCAACAACAAAGCATGAGGACTTCTTGTGTTTCCTGTGACAAATGATTTGTTTTTATTGGTAAAACATGACTTCCGGATGCCAATGAAAAGGTTGAAATCACTTCATCTTTGTTTGTTTGGTTTTTTTTGTTGCACTACCACAATCTCAAAAAGTTGTTGCTGAAAGACCCTTCAGTTTTCTCGAAAATGCCACCATATTTGTATTTAAAACCTTGATGAAAAAAGGAGATTAAGAAGTTTTCCCGAGCTTCCCAGGCACTCATTGGTAAAGAAACAGGCCACCAGCAGGACATCTTCCACCATATTTAACAACAATTAGGTGCTTTTCCCCTACATTCATTCAATTGATTTACACCAGTCCTACCTGGAGCCAAATAGATAAAGAACAGTCTCGTTTCACTGGATCACACAGATCCAGTTTAAGTCCAATTGGTATATAAGCCAGCATCCAAAACCGGCTATGATGATTTGGTGACGCCAAGATGCCACTCTCTGCCTCAGACGTTTGGAGACTTTATCGTTCTCCTCACTCTGCTCGGCACTTGTCCAGTCACAGTTCTAGGTCTTTGCAAACTTTCCAAACATTGGTCCAAAACTTTATATGGACCAGTCTACGCAAGTAGCGTTTTTCTATTGACCCTTAGCAACTACCGGAACCCACACAGATATCAATATCGAATCGGTGCATCTCTGCTGAACACCATAAATCCTTCGTCTTCATTAGTCAAATATGTCAGATTTAGCCTCACATATCTGTAGCTACTTCAGACAAACCATAATCTATATTTCCAAACCCACAAACGTAACAATAAGTCAGCAGCGTCCACCTCCTACAGAGGCTGTGCAGCCTCAGCGTTTCTGCGCCTAGACGACGAAAGGTTGCGTTTTTCTGTGCTCCGGAGGAACTCTGATGGAAGTTAAATATAGGAGAGGAATGGAAATAAAATATACAGTAAGACGGGAGAGACGGGAGGCTGAGGTGAAACTTTGAGAATGCTTGAACAGCGGCAGGCGATGGAGGGAGCACGGTCTCCATTTACCAATCCTGGAGGTTGAATGAAAATTCAGCAGAAGCACTCTTGTCTTCGTTGTGTAAACACACTGGAAGGTCTTAACCTCCATGTGTAACAAGATCAGCTTCAATAAATGACCAACAACTGGTAAGTTCCAATTAGCTCAGCAGATTTTTATGTGAGAAACACGAAGCCGAAATAAGACGGAGGGAGTAAAACAGATGAAGCTCATTGCGGCAGGATTTCTCCACCAGGGGAGGAGGAAGGGTGCAATTGGCTGCCGGAGACAGTTTTCAATAATTCATGCTGGTCTGGTCCTCACCTCACCCTGCGTGTGCCTCACACAGAAACCATCTCACTTCCCGAGTCTCTGCGCTACGAGTGCTAAAGCCTTTTAGCCTCCGTTAGCGCCACAGAGTCGCCTGTTCTGCTTAAGCTCTCGCTCCAGATCGGCGTAGCGGGAGAGCAGAGTGATTCACGGAGTGACACGTCTCCGCCCTTCGGCTCCGTCAGCCCATTTAAAATGACAGTTTGTTTGGTTTCAGAACATTAGCTGATTACTCCACCGGCTCCACTTAAGCCGTGTTTTATGGCCGGCGATAAGCCCGAGTCATTGACATAATGCTGTTCTAATTTCGAGTAATGGTTGTTTTTGCCGCTTTCCCATGCAGCTGAGGACTGCTAGCGTTTTTGACGTTTAACACACACACACACACGCACACACACACAGGTGCGACATGAGATACAGCCACTCTGCTGAAAGCTATACGCTTTGTTTAGACCGTTTCTTTTTTTTAGTTTTGAAGCAAAATTACAGCAATTGTGCCTTGAAATATCAACACCGCATTGGACTTTCACAAGTCCGCCTTGGACTTTCACGTGATTTTACGTGATAGACCAACAGAAATTATTACATAATTGTGACTGCAAAGGATGTGGGGAAAGAAGGACATATGGTTTGAAAAGTCTGGTTTGCATTTAAATTTGTGTAACTGTCTTTTGCTGCAGTTGCAACTGGAGTCTTGGACATACTACCGTTTACTAATTTGGTTACTTTTGAAGGTGATCGATTCTACTATACTTCGTTTAGGGGTATCGGAGAAAATGCGTCTAAAAAAAAAATGTCCACCACACTTTTCAGATTTTGAAAGCTGACTGGCAACAGTTTCAGAAATAAAACTTTTGTGCCTGTCTCCTGCAGTAGAACGTTCTCTCTAAATTTAGTGCCTAGTGGCTGGAGAATAAAAAGCTTTGTTTGTACAGAGCGCCAGATTAATTCACACACAACAGCTGGGAGTTTACACGATGTACAGAAAACACAGCGGATTAAGCGAGGGGCCCGAGCACACAAAACTCCGAAACCCCAAAACTCTCAGAACTTCCACATACGCTATGCGGCAAAACGTCAAATCAGGACCGCCTGTCAGTTTTTCTGGCAACATGAGCACAACCCGCTGCCTTGCTTTCGCTCCCTGCGGGTGTATTCTTCTCTCCTCCTTTTTTTTTTTTTTTTTTCATTTCCAGGAGAGGAAAAACAAACAAACAAACAAAAAACCAAAAAGCCCACTCGCTAATTTGAAAAACAAACTAAACAGCGAACACGGCTGACTTGATGACAGCTGTCAGTGCGACAATCGGCATCATCAGGTGGGATTTGAGTGGCTGTGAGCACGAGGCAGCCGGGCGGCGTCCAGAAGGGATTTTTTTTTGGGGGGGGTTTGGGGGGGACTGGGTGTGTTTTCAGCAGCTGTCACTCAAAATGCTTTCCAGACTTCTACCGGGCCTTTATGTGCTCTGTGCTGGATGCTAATGTTGTTAAGCCTGTGACATTCTTCAAAAGAAAGAAAAAAGCAAACAACAAAACAAAAAAACACAGCGATTATGCCACCAGTAATTATATAGCAGTTACAAAACAATGGGTCGGGGCAAAGCTGCCAATGAGCAACATATTTAAATGTAAATCTCCTTACGTGGAGAGAGAGAGCGGCTTTAAAGAGCACCGAGATTAAAGTGGAGCAACTGAGTTTGTTCATTTGATGAAATGCTTTAAGTTTGACACGTTAAACCGAAAAGGTAGCAGCAGGGGTCTCTCCATCTGAAGGAAGGGTACATTTGGAAACGCATTCTGATCTGGTGAGCGTCACCGTGTGCCCTCACCGTCGCACTTGATGTAAGCCCTGGGTGTCTCTTTTATAAAGTCAGCTCGTCTGAAGACGCAAATCGTCAGCAGATTGGCGAAGAGTAGGGAAGGCTGGGGTAAGTCGAGCCAAAGGGTAAGTCGAGCCAAAGGGTAAGTCGAGCCGCGTCTCGTTTTGAAGAAAAGGTTTCACAAAAAAAACGTGTTCATGTGATCAAATGCTTAAGGGGGAAAGCATTGTTTAAGGACGTTTGTGTGGACAAAGTGGTTGGGATTTTGTTTTCTGAGTTTCATAAGAATTCACTGCAAAAACACAAAATATTACCAAGTAATTTTGGTCTAATTTCATGTGCAAATATGATAGTACACTTGAAATAAGTGTACTAGTAGTTAATAAACTAACTTGCAAGTAACCTTTTAGCTGGATACATAACTTTGTTTTAAGTCAGTTATTCCTTGATTTTGATTTTTTTTTAATTACTTTTTCCATTGGCAGATTATTACATTTATAAGACATTTTTCCCAAGTTAAAAGCGAAATCATCTGCCACTGGAAATAGAGCTTTTTTTTTAATCAATATTAAAGAATCGTTGACTTAAAACAAACTCCTATGTCTTGCTGAAATGGTACTTGCAAGTTAGTTTCGTCTTATTTCAAGTGTATTTGGACTAGAACCTAGACCGAAATTACTCAGTAAGATCTTGTGTTTTTGCAATGTTGCGTTCAAATCGTGACAGATGTTTTTCAATTTGTTTTATATATCAACTGTGATATCTGTTATCTACAACAAGAGGTCATACAACGAAGATAAAAGTGTAGCAATTTAGACGCAGCTACAAATAAAGTCAAAATGGCAGCTTTGGGGTGATTTGAGCTATCAGACAACTTTTTTTTTTGAACATGCTATTTCATCACAACAATCATGTTTACACTCATTCTGAATGCACGCACAACATCCTGAAATATATGCAGGTATGCCAGTTAGCAACCAAACGAAGGCTGCCTCGATGTAGTGATCCTAAATAAGAAAATTTGCTCGTCTTATCCAATTCACCCTGAGACTTCCTGAGGTTCTCGCTCACTTGTTCATCCATTTTCTAATGCCAGACAGACCCAAAGATTTTTTTGTCAACCTTTTCTTGATTATATACAACTATGTCCCAGGTAGAACATAGCTGCAGGATTAATGTATATGTTTAAAAAAAAAACCTACAATCTCTAATCAAGTAAAAGCAAACCTGAATTTACTCAGCGCAAAAATTGACAATCAACATGACATCGTAATCATAGTGACCCATTTGCCTTGCAGCACAACCATCCAAAACGCTGCCGTAGCTCCAGGATTATCTCAGTTACGTTCCCTCGAGTCAGGCCAGCCAAAACAGGGGTAAGCGCCACTGAGGCAAAAAAAAAAAAAAAAAAAACTGTGCGCGCCAGCAAGCATATGCCAGCCTCCGCCTACACTTCCCAGCAGGCAATGCCCTATTGTTGCAGACTTGCTTAAAGACCGCTGCCAACATTTCACTGGCAAACCCCCCCTTCTGTAGGAAATGCATCCAGTCAGCACAACAGTCTAACACGTTTAACTCTCGTTCAGTCACGTGTGAACTGATCTGAAATGAGAGATTAAAAAGGCGTTTTCTCCTCTATTTATGGTGTAATGATGCAAAGTGCTTAAGATCGTTAAGCCCCTGGCATAACCAAAGCAATCAGCTCTTCCAGCGACCTCACGTACGGCGTCGAGAAAGAGCTCGGCCAGAGCGGCCTGGTTAGGGAGGGACGTGCGAGGTCGGATCCTCAAAGGCCATGTGCGTCAAACTTCAAGGCCCGGGGGCCAAATGTGTCCCGCCGTAGCTTTTCATGCACATTAGTCAT
This sequence comes from Girardinus metallicus, assembly GCA_903067095.1. Lineage (NCBI taxonomy): Eukaryota > Metazoa > Chordata > Actinopteri > Cyprinodontiformes > Poeciliidae > Girardinus > Girardinus metallicus. The sequence goes on from CAEGAE010077680.1 coordinate 20,509, forward strand.
CAATATGTCCCTCTAGCTTTTCAACAAATCTGCAAAACTCCTCAAAATTCACACAAAATCTGCAGATTTGTCTGATTTTTGCTGCTAGTTTTTCTCAAAATTGGCCAAAAACATTGGGCTTAAGCGACTGCTGCATCAGCCTTCCTTGATGTCAAGTCATAGTACGTGATCAATACAGTGATTAATAAAAAGTCACGTCCAACATCGTACATTAGCACAGACGTCATAAAAATTCCTTACAAATATTTCTAAACTAGCGCCACAAAACCTGTGATTTTGATCGCCAAAAAATGCGCAAAAAAAATAAAAAACACGATCACGAAATCCAGACCAGTGTGAAAAGATGTTCAATATGATTGACTTTTAAGAAACGCTTAAACAAACAGCTATTTATCGACATTTGGTGGGTTTTATCAACACGTGAATGTTCTTTCAAGAACATTCGTATTGTTGATGTGGCCCAAAGCGAGAAGGAGTTCGACAGCCCTGCAGTAGGCTGACGCAGCGAGCCGCTCGCGCCGTGTCCTTATCTCTTGGCAGAGCAGAGGCCGAGTCGCTCGGTGCCACATGGCACCCGGATGCGCAGTCCCACACACCAACAGACACGCTGGCTCTCATGATCTATTCCCCCGGAGCACTCGCAAAGGTTCAAAGGAGTCCGGGGCTGGAGACACTTATATAATTAACATGAGAAGGAAATGAAGCTGAAAATGAAGATGTGTGTTTTTTTTTATTTTATTTTATTTTTTTATTTTCCCCTCTTCAGTCATAACTTTAGACAAGAACTGAAAGATTTTAGGAGAGCTAGAGTATCACGGCTGTGTCTTCAGTGAACCATAGCATCTTCCTGAGATCAAAGATCAAAGATAGCTTTCGTTTCAATGTATCAGCTTAATTACTTGGGATTTTGCCTGGTAGCAGTCAGACTTTAACCACTTTAAAAGGTTAAGTTCCTACAATTATTTTGTAGCAAAGAAGGGAGATTCATTTAAACATGTTTGGATCGAAGCCTAAACTGTGACGTAGGGAAAAAAAAGGTTCAGAAAGAACCTGTTTTTTTTTAAAGATACTTAGTTAATATTTACCAGTCTCTGCTATAAATCTGATTGGGAGTTAACATCAACATCTGCAATCTTAATAATAAATCCAAAATAAAAATATTTTAACCAACAACAATTTCTATTCAATATATTATATATATTTATTTACATTTACTTAATTAAATCAACAATTTTGGCTTATAATTGTTGATTTAAAATCTACTCAACTATATTAATTAATTAATATGAATCATTTTTATTTAATTAGATAATGGTCAAACTGTCCGGAGTGCAGCATAAGCACACGCTGCTGCTGGAGCTGAAGTTGGTATTTGAATCACAGTTTTCTTTCCTGGCACTAAGCTAAATGGTTCTCTCTGTCTTTTTAAAGAGAAAATACTGATCAAAGCTAACAGAAAGGATTTTAAACAGAGGATCAGATTTGTTAAACCTTTTATTTTAATTATGGAAACACAAAAAGCCAAATGCTTGGCATTAGGCCCACCTAAAACCCAGAAACAGCCACTGGTTGAAGTGTGTGACTGTGGTTAAAAGTGTCTGTTTCACTTGAGGGTATGAATCATGTTTTAGTTATGTAATTGCGTATATTTTGTTTGACACTGTCGTATTTATAACCTTCGAGTTATAATCGCTTGTTACCAAGGAGCCTGACGCTGGAGGAAATATCTTGTTGAGAATTTTCTTACTAGCTTAACAAAAGAGGCCTGTCCATCAGAGTTTAAACATTGTATTATAGCTACACAATTATTTCACAAACAACTCGTTTTTTTAGAACACATTTCTAACCTGAGCCGTTTCTAAAAGCCGCTCCTCAAAAGCAACAGTTCCCACGCCGGTGGATTTTGACAAAAAATAAATAAAAAAAATCCTTAATTATTAAAAGAAAAGAGCTTACATTGGAGATATAAGCTTCCATAAATCATGTTGATTTACAATCTGCACATCAGGGCGATGTGACTGATGATGTTTGTGAAGGCTCATTTTCATTATTTACGACAGCTCTGACCTTACTATAAAACAATGAAGGTCATGTTTGCATACGTGCAAGTAAGAATGTGGGAGGATATCATGCTCGATATGTTTTCATAGCTGAACGCAGTACAGCTCTTTCTACACTCATTTCACAAGCATTGTAATTTCAGTTTCAGGATTGTGAGGGAACACAACAAACAACTTTACAACCAGGATCTGGTCTGAATCATGAGTACCTTCTTATCCTCAGTCTCAAAACTATGTAAACATCCTAACTGCTGTTTTGCTCAAAGTCCCTTAGAAAATTGCAAAGAAGCATCATCCGTGAATGGTTCTGCTTGAATATTTGATGACTATTATTATTTGAAACGGCAGAGTTCCTTTAAATTGGTGCGTTTCCAAGCATATATTCTGCTTTTGAAGATAGTTCAGCCTCCTCTGAACTTTTCCGGACGTACGTGTTGACATTGCGGCCAAACGGCTCGATCTGTCTCATCTGACCATAAAACCTTTTTTTTTTTTCTCCAGATGACATTTGGCTTGTTCTTGTGAGTAGTTATAAATTTCATTCAAGCATGAAAGTGTCAGTTGTGTTGCTGGCTGTTTTTTTTTTTTTTTTTTTTTCTTGGCCGTTAATAACCCACTCCAGTTTATGTTGATCTTAAACAGGCTCAACTCTGGACAAACAGCGCTTGTGTTCTGGCATTTTGTAGTTTATGATCGACTGGGGCTTTTGGAGTTTCTGGATTGATTTTGAAAATCTGACCTTTTTATTTAATCCGAGAGTGGATGTGCTTAAAAGCCATGTCAATGCCAAGAAAACAAGTTTAATGGAGTTCAACCAATTCTGATGGTAGTAGGTTAATACTGCGTTAACTTGTTAAGAGACAATAAGCTACATTTTAGGGGTTGTACGTTTGTATTAGAGTATGTTTGTATAATTTTATATATTCAGACTTGAGAATCCAATACTTTATTTTACATTTCATTGAAGTTTTCTTTTGTAATACCCCAAAAGAAACAGTTCAAATGCTTCATTAAAAGCACAAAATGGATGTCCGTGACAATGAGTGTTTGGAAACTTCTAGACCTAACCCCTACACTGCACAATGCAAGCCAACAAACATGACATGTGACATGACAAGCACTTGTCATATCACGTGAATGATTTGCCTCTCCTCATGTATACCAGCTGAGAGCCAGCTTATGACATAAAGTAAAGTAAGGTGTTGATGAGACCCAGAGGAATCCAGATGAGCCTCAAAGCTTTGGTGTCTTGGCTTGCTGCCTTTGTGTTTTGTCATGAGGAAACAAGTCTCACGACATCCTGAATGTCGCTGACAGAGAGCTTTCGACATAGCAATAATGCGTGTCTTCGACAATTAGCTATTGCCCAACGGCTCCGACAAAATCCTTTCAGTTCAAGCCTGTGATGTGTATTTTCCACGCAGATCCTCTCCGTCGCTCACTGTCCTGATTGTAATGAACAGATTACCTTCTTCACCCTCGCCGCATTATTTATCTCTAACAACTCTGCTGGCAGCTTCCGAGAGATATTTGCCACGTATGTCCTCACAGCCTAGAGAGATAGGCATTACAAAAGGGAATAAAAACCAATGTGGCACCAATGGGGGAAAAAGGAACAACTCACTAACTAAAGGACAGAGGCAAACTCTCAGGCTGAGATACCCATAGCATCCAGGCATCGCTGGGCCAAAGCCCATCAGACACAGCAAGTCCACACCCAGTAAGGTAGTTCCTCCCTCTATCCATGCTTGAGATGATAAAGTGCAAACCACCTCAATATCCATGATGGCATTCCCCTCTAGGTAAATTCTGCGCCTCATATCTTTTTTCCCTCCACCAGAAAGAGACTCCTGCCTTGGCTTAATCAGGAGGACTGCTTATTAAGGAAAAGCTCTCGGGTACATCCTAAATTGGGGGGACGAAGGGGAAAGACAGTCTCACCAGTGCGATAACTGCAGATTTATGTCAGAGTTAGGTGTAAATAGCTGCAGCGGTTATTCCCCTTCTTTAATTAAGACAGCGCTTTCCCTCCAGTTCCCCTCTGTGGGCCGGATTCCAGCTTACGAAGCAGCTCGGCCGGTTGCGGGCCGGTGAAACAGAGGCCCCGTTTTAATGCGGGGGTTTACGGTGTCGTTTATGTCCCGAGGTGTTTGAACATGGATCACAGCAGGAGACGTCGCCTCATTTTGTATGTTTTGTTGCGTGCCGACGGTTTGAACCAGCGACACAGCCCGTCGTTTGCCACTTGTAATGACGAGTCATCTAGGATGATGTTTGGTAGTAAATGTCAAACCTCTTCTCCGTGTCAGATCGAGCAGAGTGCACGGGAGCATAAAAGTGGTATATTACTTTAAAAGACTGCCGACTCTGTGCTTTGCAGACAATTCCATCTGTGGGCCCCATCATCCCTCTCGCTTTCATCTCACTGACAATTTCTGAGGCGCCATTTTTTTTTTTATGCACATCCAAACAAACTTTACTCTCTTAGCCATGACTGTTCAAATATTTGCCAGGCAGTAAACTACCTGAGATAAGCAACGGAAAAAAAATGCTCCTATGTGGTTCGTAAGGAGGGGAGGCTGGGTGTGTGCTCATTGTTCAGATTCCGTATTCAGTTTCCATCAGTGATAGCATTGCTATCGATTCAGAGTTTGCCATGTGCTCAGCGGAGTACAGACGAAACGCATCATATAATTTGGGAGCTGTCAGTCAAGCCGGCTCAGGACTCTCACTCCCAGGCTCGTCAGAGTTAAGGTGGACAGTTTCACGTTTCCCCTCAAACAAGGATAACAGAACCGACCTGGGGGATTTACACATGAACACATGCTTCTTTTTTGGGGGCGGCGTGGGGGTATTTTTGGAATTGTGTTGCAGGGCTTCTCATAAATTATAAGGCAGGTAATCACAAGGTGATGTGTTTGGACAGCCACAGTTTGCCGGAGTCTTTTGGCTCTAAAGAAGCTTGGAGTTTATTTGGTCTCCTTGGGGCACGCAGGGGTACTCTTCAGATATTTGAGCTTTCTGCAGCAACTCTACAGCATGCGAGTTGGGTAAATGTTTTTTTTTGATTGCCCTAAACTAAGATTATGTGTGTGTGCATGTCTAAATGTCATCTTGTGGTTAACTGATGACGTGTACAGGATGTACCGTTTTATTTGCCTCGCCTTTTCCTAGAAAGCCTGACCACCTTTCCATCCATTCTTTGTTTATACCCCTATTTTCCTTTTTAGGGTTTCAAGACAACTGGTTCCAACTTCCAGCTGTCAAAGAGGGAGAGACACCTTGGCAGAAAGGGGTCATGCTAATTTCCACATAAGAAAGGCCAGGAGTTTCTGACCTCATACCAACAAGTACACTGGTCTCACTTTATGAATTAACACCAACAAGACTAGCAGATGTGGTATTGTCACAATCAGTGGTGAACTGGGAACATAACTCTATCTTGTTCTTGTTAAAATGTGTTATTTTTCTATTTGCTATTTAAATGTTACGAGCCAGTTGCTGTTCAGTGCAGAACTGTGTGTTTAAGGCAGGAAAAGGTTCTGGACAAATTGCGGTGGAATTATTGGAGCGTACCTTGTGCTTTCTGTAACTGCAGACAGCTTTCAGCTCCATTTATTATTCTTCGTTTTATACACAGATATGTTTGCATATTGTGAAAATCTTGCTATTCGTATACACTGTCAGGCGGACAGTATGGAAGATATAAAATGAATCCCCGGAGAGTTATTACTTTATTTACAGGGTAGACTTTTTTTTTTATTATTTATTTCAATGACTCTGCAACTAAACATTGGAGCTATTCTCATCTAATGAGATTTTTTTTTTTTCTTTTTACAATAGTCCACTGATTATCCCAGAAAGAAGACAATGAATGCTTCCCTCCGTTAAAAGTAATTGTCAAATGAGGCTGTAATCAAACTGGTCTCTACATGATCAGTTAGTGAAGAAAACAATGCAGAATATAACGGTGATAAACAGTGATAACATGTCAAAGAGATTGCTCTTGCACACTAATCAAAGCATAAAGAAAACAAAATCCATAAAATGTGCTTTTAGAGTCCAACTAGAAATCATAGCCGTCTCCTATAAACATCAATCTCTCTGCAATGGCAGTTGTTGCCAAGTTAAAGTCGCTGATGCCGAGTACGGTGACACAGTGAGCGTTATCGCCCCAGATCAAGATGTATGCAGTGGTTCAAAGGCATTTCATCACACAGCTAGATGCGTCCAAGCGGAGAAATCGAGTGATTAAACAGCATTTAATCCCTAATTGCGAAACTACAGCCAGGACTATTAATATTACCCGGAAAGTTGTCGGATCGCATTGATTCTGTTGTCATGGTTATTTATCGGCTGAAACAGTGATTAGCAGATTCGCACGTGAAGCTGCGGAAGGCACGACTGTTTTCGTTGCCACATCTTTTGCAACCGCTCAAGGCTAGCGCTAACTAATGCTAACGCTAATGTATTTTTGGATGCCTGTGAAGCCGATGTAGCTATTTGTGCCGCACTTCAACACAGCTGCCTCTGTGTAATGGCAGACCCAATTGTGTTAACAGTCCAAATCGGGTTAGAGTAACCCGATTCAGACGTGCCGTGCGGTCTTATGGATCTTTTTTTTTTTTTTTAAAAACAAATCCTAATTATGGCCCATACCGTGGCTCAGATCCTAAAATAGAAGCGAACAGTCACCTGAAACAGTAAGACGTGAATGCCAGTTCAGGATTCATGAAAGCCCCGTGGTGTGACTGTACGAGCGAGACACAAATAGAAGCAGACGGTGTGGCAGATGCAAGCAGAAAATCATCGCAAAGCGGGTGCAATATTTATTGTGCCGGGCGCGTGATGAGAGGCGCCGCTGCTTTGCAACGCCGAGCAGGTGATGGAGAGCCTCTGCCTCGGCTGTTATGGCAGCTGACCCCCCCTCCTCCTCCGCCCTAATATTGACAACAAAAATGAGAGATGGGATCACCGAGGTCGCTTTGTTCGGAGGAACCCACTTAGCATGTGCGATTGACATTACAAGCCCCTTGCAAAAAAATAAATGAAAACCCGAGCACCTCTCACTATGAACGCCTTGCTTTTCTTTTCTAGGCTCTGTCTTTGCTGGCTCACTCTTATTATCCATATCCCAAAGAGGATCCGGCGTATTCGGAACAACCAGTGTTCATCCATGTGAGCTCTAACAGGAAGGGGGAAAATCCACCTGCAAGGTTCAAAGAGCAATTAAAAGTCAACGGATCTCTCCGGAAAGCCCCGCAGCGGCATCACCTATCTGTTCTCCGAGGAGTGGACCATGATTTTCCACGAGTGGTGAAGTGTGAAATGCAACAAAAGCCCCCCCATTACTGCATGAGGGATTTAGTGCCCACAGAGCAATGGAAAAGAAAGGGAGGCGAGGAAAAAAAAAAAAAAAAAGATGCCTTTGTCGAGTAAAATATACGAGAGAAGGAAAATAAAATCCCCACACAAGAGGTCAGGCTGTGATGCCCCCAAAGGGTCGGTTCATATTCTGCATGTGTCCTGTGAGCTTACGATAAGTTGAGAACAATGGCAAATTCCTGGTTGAATTGTCAGATTGTTGAGAAGCTCAGCAGAGATGGAAAATGATCCATCATTAATGTGTCTCTACATTAACGATGTAGAGACACTGCACTTAACTGGAACACGGTAGTAGCAGCATCATGCTGAGGAGTTGCTTTTCCGTAACAGATTTTGAGAACTGGGCACTAATTGATTGAAACTATGAATTTGTGCTCTCCAACAGTAAATCCTGAAGGAGAACGTCCAGCTGTCTGGTGGACATTCAAACTCAGGGATAATTGGGTTGTGCAGAGAGACAACATTACAAAGCAAAGGTCCAGGTGACCAATGTCTGTATTACAATTTAAATGTTGTGTTGAATGTTTCAACCCACCAGATAAGCTGAGGCTTGCCATACAGACAATACGACTGAATTTAGAAAGAAGAGCGGTTCGAACATTTCAAAAGACTGATTCATCATTTGATTTGAAAACTCCATTTTGCATCCACTCCGGTGATCTCCAAATCTGTAAAAGGGATAAACACTCCTTTTTTTTTTTTGTGATAAATGAAATATTTTCCACGACACATTCAGTCAACATGACTCAGTTGTTATTACAACAACAACTGAGCATTTTATGAATTCCAAGTTATCCTCCATAGTTTATGACAAAGGAGGAAATGTTTTGCTGAAAACTTTGGGGAAAAAAAAGGAGAATAAAAAAAAAAGGAACTGTCAGCAGCAAAGCCTGTGGGAGGCTGGAGTCAAGGGGGCCCCTTGTTATCTTGTTATGGCAGTGTAAACGGCGAGGCAGCACCGAACGCCTTGATGGAGCCCAGATAGACGAGTCACACACTCACACAGCAACATCACAGAGAGACTCCTGATGTTGTCTGCATACCAACTCCTCACCGACTTCACTTCTGCTAACTTTTTTTTCTCCCCATTTTGGGGAGGAAACATTTCCTTCTATTTGCACTAACTATATATATATATATATATATATATA
>CAEGAE010077688.1:0-21732 GCA_903067095.1 Girardinus metallicus
CCAGAACCAGAAGACCTGAGGGGTCTAGAAGGTTGGTAGAACAACAGCAGATCTTTAATGTATTGTGGTGCTAAACCATTCAGTGATTTGTAAACTAACAACAGTATTTTAAAGTCTATTCTCTGAGCTACAGGGGGCCAGTGGAGGGACTTTAAAACTGGGGTTATGTGCTCTATCTTCCTGGTTTTAGTGAGAACGCGAGCAGCAGCATTCTGGATCAGCTGCAGCTGTTTGACTGATTTGTTGGACAGACCTGTGAAGACGCTGTTGCAGTAATCAATGCGACTAAAGATAAATGCATGGATGAGTTTCTCTAGATCTCGCTGAGACATAAGAAATGTAATGAGAAATAGAAAGTCTGATGCAGCTGTGACCTTGTATGTGGAAATTATTGCACCTTGATGTTCATGGCGAATGGTCAGATTTTGAGGGTTGGCCACACCCACATGGTTTGATGTCCAAAAAAGATTTTGATAACTATTGATCTTCAATGCCTCGACATTGTGCTTAGTGATTCTGAAGTTTGTGTGTCAAAAACTATAGGAGGAGTTTGCTCAGATACAATATGTATAAAAAAAGGCACAACCATGCAAAATGGTTGAATTCCTGTTAGGTTTGGACCATGGCTCCAAGAGACCTTTTCATAGGTTCTGACAAGATGCACATGTGCACCGAGTTTCTTTCCTAGTTGGGGCTGATTATTTTAAATACTTTGGTGGGTGCTGTAGAGGAATTAGACCACACCCACCTTTGAGTGTCATGGATTGCTGTTGGGGGACAGATAGAGGCCAAAATGGGGTCAAAATCGGAACTTCAATCGAAGATGGCCAATTCCTGTTTGGTATAAACTGTAGGACCAATTGAGTTTTCTGTACATCTTGCGGAGTTGTACAAGTGTGCCAAGTTTCATGATTCTACACTAAAGTAAGGTCAATGGGGGGAAGGGTATATTGAAAGATACCAAAGGGCACTGTTTAACGGTTTCTGTTGTAATTTTAGTGGCTCCCTTAAAATACGTAATTTTCATACAGGCATGATATGCCTGCCAAATTTGGTAAGTTCTCACACATGTTTCAGTCTTCAAAAAACTAATTCATTTTACAGAAGCAAATGAATTGGCTTTTTGCTGGTTGAGCGTTTCGCCACTCGGACCAAATAATAGTAAAGATTTAATTTATTTTATTTATATCAAATTGAGATATCAAAGGGCACATTCATACATTGATGATTATAAGCGGATTGTAGCCACCAGGCTGCCATTTTGCTCCATCAAGCCTTCTGATTAAAACCAGCAGGCTCACCAACATAGTGGGGATCAGCCACTGTCCCCGTGTGCTCTGCCGTAAGAGAGGGCTGATCGACAGATCCGACTTTGTCACTATAATTAGCAACTTTTATAACAAAATCGGAATGGGCAGGTCGGGCTTTTTAAAGATTGGTAATCTGCCATGAATCGGTGCACTAGTAACTGTTCCAGCAGAATCATCAGTTGGGTTTTTTTGCTGAAAACCCTAGTTTTATTCTGCAATGCGAGCATGTTCCTCCCATTTTTATCTCTTCTCCAGAGCAAATGCCTACTCAGCCTCAGCACATATCACCAACAGCAGTTTGTTTTGTACCCCACATCATACTGCGTTAAAAATGCTGAGAAAACAGTGTTTCTGTTTAACACGTTTGACATGGAATATTTCACACCTGGATTAATGTAGCACACTTACCCAGTTCTGCCAAGTTCCCAAAAGCAATCAGACACATTTCTGTCAGGGAGGTGTTGTGGGAATGGATGCCCAGCAGCTTCACCAGGGTTGGAATAACACCCAGGTTAATCAGCTGGGCTTGTAAGGTATCTGCAAAAACACAGATATGAAAAATGCAGCTAAGTGGTGTTTCTTAATATGTAAAAAGTGTGCAAAAAAATGACATAAAAACCTGTGTTTTTATGTAATTTGAGAAGAAACATGAATTATATTGAGATGAAACATTATGAATTATATTGAAGTGGCGTGTCCGGCTCCTGTGGAGAAATTTGCTGACCACATGGCAGCAAATATTCAGCAACAGGATTTTAGATTAGATTTCTTCTTCTATCAATATCAGAATACAAACACTTAATGGCTGAAGACAAAAACATGGATAATAGGATGTAAGAGGTTGATTCTCTAAGGTGTATAATATGTGGTCGATAATTTAAATGCTGAGAGGGAAAATTAGGTAAAACACCTTCAGTGCTGAAAACCAAGAATTATGAGGATAAGTCAGCAGAACAGACGACATATAGAGCAAGAACAGAGGGCAGACAGATCAAAGCCATAATCACCTCACATACTTCCAGAAAGACTATTAGCAACTGGACATAAATATTAATGTTTTTATTCAGATACGCTCTTAAAGGTACCTTCCTTAAAATATATTCTTCTAATGTTGGGGAACGATTCTATAATTTGACACACAATCAATGAAAAAAAAACTAAGTAAAAATCAATACAATTCATTTGAAGGATTTGTTTGCTTCCACAATAAGACCCATAGAATACATAAAATAGTTTTTCAGTAGTAGCCGCTGACAACTATTTACTGTAGACACTAAGGAGTCACTTTTATAGATCTGCTTACTTTCTTAGCTCATATTAATTTTACAAGTTGTGTAGCAAAAAAGCTAAGAAACTGAGGCACCAATAACAAAAAGCAATGACAATCCTTTTAACTCTAAAATCTACATGGGGTGTTACATTGAAAGCTGCAGAAAGTCGCAACCTTTCAAAACACTCCCAATTCCCAGCCAAGTAGATCACCCAGCATAACACTCTGCCAACACACACACAGTCATGCCTTACTATACTTGTGTGAACTCGCATCGACATCCATTAATTTCTGTAGCCTACCCTTGATGTTTTCCCTAAGCCTTGTCAAGTCTAAGAATTTAACCTAACCATAATCCATAAATAGTGTTTTCTGTTGGGTAAATCAGCAAAATGTCTACACAATCCTAGTTTCAGATCAACTTTTGTCCTTACCATTACCTATAGACATGCACATATGCAATGTTGTACTTTTATCTAACTGAAAACTTTGTATTAGTTATTGCATTTATGCCTAACCTGGACATTTTCCTGACCCTAACCAGAAATAGTATATTCCCAACGTTAACCAAAACTTAATTCACACCATACCTCTAAACCTAACTACTACAGCTTAGTACAACTGGGGAAAAAAAAAAAAAAAAAAAAAAGAGGATCAGGACAATGTACTCACTTTCCACATATAACCTCCCTTCGTTAGTGAAAATTGTGAAAGTAGTCCTCTATGAGTACTATGTACACTCACAAACACACCATCTAGTCCAGTCCAGGACAGGGAACCATAGGTAAAGCCTTTCAAAAGTATCCCTCCTCTTCTCCAACGTTTTCTCATTTTGTCTCATTAAAACCTCAAATGTCTGTGGATTTTAAGTAATCAACACAAAGCAGAGTGGAATTGTGATGTGGCAGAAAAACACCTGCACTGAACTACTGGATATATAGTCAGAATCACAAACACATGAACTCTCATTCTTAAACCACAGGGTTTGATGTGAGGTTAGCGCATCCTTTGCTGCTAAAGCTACTTCAATTCTTAATTTCCACAAGGCTCAAAAGCGTTGATGGGAAATTTTGAACATCCTTCTGAAAGCAAATTTGTGTGGTTAAACACTGAACTCTTTGCAGGCCAGTCAAGTTCTCCCACACAAAACTGGATCATCCATATATTTATAGGCCTTGCTAAGTGGACTGGTGCTCAGCCACATTGGGACATGAGGAAACTGTCTCCAAATTGTTCACTCAAAGTTCTTCAAATGTCTTAGTATGCTGAAGCATTAAGAGTTCTTTTACTGCAACCAAAGGAACAAATCTAACTGCTAAAACAGCCCAACACCACATTCTTTGTTCTTCTCTCCACCAAACTTTACACCTGACAATTCAGTCAGCCAAGTACTGTTCTTTCAAACCCTCGGCAGTATGATTCATCACTCCGAAGAACATGTCTGCTGATATACAGTCCAGGGTAATATGTTCTACACCTCCCAATCCAGGCTTCACATTACCCCTGGTGATGCAAGACTGGGGTGCAGCCGCTTGAAGATGAAACCTCATTCATTCAGCTCTCTATGCCATTCTTGAGCTAATCTGAAAACCACATAAATTTGGAGGTCTGTGTAACCCAGGGTAAAAACTGCCCTTAATCACACCTTTGTTGCTCTACTGGTTAGAGTGACAGTCAGTCACATAGTGTATTCAGCCAATCACTGCATCTGAAGTGGTTATTCAGGCCTGCTCCAGCTTTCCCATTCAGATGTGAGGAGGAGAGCTGGAGACAAAGGAGCTAGAGACCTGAAAACCCCGTGAGCTTGGAGCCATGAAGTTGTCATACCCTGACCTATATATGGAATTGGCCAGGTGACCCTTTTCAGGATTAAAGGATGGCGAGCTTCTGACAACTGGCTGGGGGAAATTCACTTCATACTGGTCTGGTAGGAGGCTGATGGTCTGTAGTATTTCCCCCTCCATCTCACCATACAGACACATCTCTTCTCCATTGGAAACAAATTGTGCTTGGACATTTTCACCTCAAATATTTGGACAATTAAACCATGGGCTTTCCAATGTGTGTCAGTCAGACACTGTGCTGACCAGTGGGGAGATTTTGGAGTTTTGTGCACATTTATATGGAAGATTTACTGCAGTAGTATGTATATATATATATTTTGTATTTATTTTTTGGGTTCTATGTATGTTTTGTGTCTTGTGGTGTTCACTTTAATTTTCCCTTCTTTAAAATACATGGTATTGAAAGCAGTAATTCTTTTGTATTGTTTTTATTGATTAATGACAACAGCTCCAGTAGATGAATTTAGTCTTCTATCATATGCCATCTAGTACCTTAGTACATCAAGTAGTGCTGCATCTGCAGCTGTTGACTTTACAGAAAGTTGATGACTTTTACACAACACACTCCTCAACATCTGCTAACCTTGCTGTAATTTTGAGTGGCCTCCCACTTTATGGCTGAATCCTGTTGTTCCCTCTTAACTAATTGTGAAATATTTAGTAGTAAGGAAATTTCATCATCTTGGTGCCACACTGGAGTTGGATGGAAGTGATTGGAACAGCTCTGCTTCAATTGGTCTCCATGTGAGAATTCCAAAGCCAGAACCATTGTTGACCCAGAAAAAACAAAAAGGCCCATCTCAGACTTACTGTTGGAAAAATATTCTTTGACCTAAAGCTAACATCATTTCAGGAAGACAGCGTCATATCTACAGTCAAACAGTCTGAGGCTTAGGACCTAGACTAATTGCCATAAAGGACAGAACCATGGATTCTAGAAAATTCTGAAGAAGAATCTCCAGCCATCAGATTATGACCATAAGTTCCACATCAATTTAAGTTATGCAGCAGGACAATGATCCAAGGTATACTAGCAAGTCCTCTTTCGAACAGTAAAAAATAAACAAAAAATGTTTTAAGAGGAGCCTAGTCAAAGTCTGGACTAGTTAAATCCATCTAAGAACCTATTGCATAGACTAGTTTAAATGTTATATTCATTCTGAAAAGCCCTCCAATATGCCTGAATTAAATTAAAAAAAGAGAGTTTTATACAGCCATTTTTCAGATTTCACAAACACTTAAGGACATTTGTTGAAGACATGGCCAGTTCAGGGGACAATTACTTTTAACATAAAGCCAGGTTCAACTGCATAGCTTCTGTATTTATTCAGGCTCATTTTGTTTGATGATACAATTTGCTTGATGAACTGAAACATGCAAAACTGACAGAAGAAATCTGTCTGAAGAGGTAAAAACTTTTCCCAGCACCGTAAGGAATATCCTTTGGGCCCAAAAAGGTTCACTTTGTTTAGATAACACATGTTACCACTTCTATTCTATACGTTTTCTGTCCAATCAAACCCCATGACTTACATCTGGTCTCCATCTTTATTGGAGACCAGGTAGGAAAACCTGGTGCTTACCTGTCTCTGATTGGAGTTTTTCTTAAATTAATACATAGGTTAGTTTGGAAGTCAAGTGCTGCATTGATGGAGGAAAAAATCATGAGTATTTCTGCCTTTGCGCTTAAAGGTAAAAGGTTAAGGTGTCTCTGGTTGACATGACTTAACCAGTCCTAGATTTCACTTAATGGTGTTAAAAAGCTGGGAGTCAGTTTTGGAAGTTAGCTCATATTTTGCAGGCCAAAATATCCTGTACTGCCTAAAGCTGGAAAACCAGCATGCTTTATTTGTTTAGTTCTTTTTACATTTACATCTGACAAAATAGATAAGTTAGAAACCATAACAGAGAAATGTGGAATGAATTTCCCAAGATAAATTACAGATGACTTTAAACCCTTTTGTGTGTAAACTAAAACCAGTTCAAGTACTTTGGGGTCAGTTTTAATCCCAGAGGTAAAAGGCTAAAATAGGTGGTGAAACATCACTACTTTTGAATGCTAATCTGCTGGTTATGTAAAAACCATAGTGATTAATGAGTAGGACATAATGTTTATTTATTTCTTAAACTTCTGATTTTGATATTTTTTCCATAACAGAATAAGCAATAAAGTATGGGAACTTATTTCCCACTTACAATATCCAGAGTTGAAAAATTATCTAATAAAATTCCACAATTTTAGAGACTGCTAAGGATGATAAAGGATTTAGGAAGTATGAAAGAGCCGGCAGCAGATCTTTCATGCTTTCATAAGGAAGCAGCAGCAGATGCTTGTCATAAGTTCTAGAGCTCAACAGTTAGCGTTTAATTTAGAATAACTCTTAAAAAATTTAATCTTGCAGTTTTGTAAAACAGCAACAAACAGGTCAAGCGTTTTTCCACCAAAATGATTCTAGTGCTAAACCACAGCAGGAGCCAGAGTTGGCTCCAATTGGTTCCTCGGATGGTTTCCATCTTCGAGCCTCGTCATTACATGACTAAAAACCTCTCCTCCACCCACTGTTGAGGCTAAATTTGGATGACACATTGCTCCAACCTGCATTTCTGATCACAAGTGAGAAGGAAATAGGGGTGAACTGATTGCAGCTTTCTGGCCTTTCACCGATTTACAAACAAAGCTAGCAACGGCGGGATGGCTGTGATTAACAGCACCAGCGCAGATCTAGTGGGCTGGTCTGTCAATCAGCCCTCTATCACAGCAAAACAAAAGGGAACCGTGGTTGATTTTCAGAGCTTTGTGAAGATAGACAAGATAAATTTCTCTACGTGAAAACAGATACATTCACTGGATTATGAAATAATAATCATTTCAGGGCCAGATTTAGGCAGATAAAAACCAGGACTTTTAACAAAATACCTAAAATCATTTTAAGGGGATATAAAAATTTGGGCCGATATTTAAATCTGATATAGCTTTTGCTGTTATGGCCAATAACCAATATTTACAGATATACACTTATTTTCCCTTTAGAAACCTTAAAAAAAAAAAACACAGCCAACCTGCTAACCTCACCATCGTTTCAGTTAAACTCCCATAATCCTGCACTGCATCACTGTCACCAATATGGTAAAATATCGGCTCACACCAAAGTTAGCAACAATACAGGGTGCATCAAGAAGCATTTTAGCTACATGTTTGCATGTAGTTCCTGACAAAAACTATTGCTTTTGCTGGATGGCAGACAGGAGCAGTCTTACTGCTAAGCGCCAGCTCTTCCAAAGCTGTGGAGCTCGTTTGGTGGAAAATCTGGAGCCATGTCATTCATTAAAGCCCAATCTGCTGCTGGTTCTGGGAAATAAAAGAAAGATTCAAGTGGCAGGGCTCCTAAACACGTTAGCCGTCTCGCTATACACAAGGGTGATAGACTAACAGACTGATGCTCCCTTAAGCTGTGTTACTAAAATAACTAAAAAGCTATATAACTGATGAGGACGCTCTAGCAGCTGAGTCACAGCACACTCTCTAAAATCCCATCTGGCTACGAGTTGGGAGGAAGGTATTGCTAGGATAAAAGATTATGTTAATGATTTTAGATTACCTTGGTGAAAATGATGGAAAAGCAAGAAGATATGACAGAAAGAAGGGAACAGATGAGCCTGAATTAGAGAAGCACAGATTAAGTTCAACATCTACCATCTGGGAAGAAGAAAGAGAACGCCCACTGATTAGTTGAGATGAGCATAAAGTCTTTGGGGGAGGAAGATGGTCATTACCATTATCAGTGCTATAGTTCATCAGCATGCCACAAAAGACAGCCAAGAGTCTCTCTTTTTCCGGATCAGTATTTTGGGAGAGGGACTTAATGTGTTCAGCTACTATCTGAGCCCCTCCTGCCAGGTGTACTGCATTCCTGCCCTCATCTGAAAAACAAGAGAGGCCGGGACAGAAATCAGCCATAAAGCAGAGAACAAACAACCACAGCTAATAGCTTACACAGAAGTCACAACAAAAATCCAAAACAGGCAGTAGTCAGAGTACTGATGAATATAAGCTAAGAATTAAATTTAACTTTCTGCTTGGTGATGCCGAGTAAATTCGATTTGGGTTTATTCAGAAATTCAGCAAAACAAATTCCAACAGGCTGTATGGCGACACAGAGAAAAGGACAAAACCCTGATTTAAAGGGGCAGTATTATGTGTTTTCCAGCCACACAGTGCCATATTATAGCACAATCAAGCAACTATGTTGCCTTCAGTTGTTAAAAAAATACTGAATACTTCAAATATGACTTCAAATGAAATTTGACTTTGTAATTTATTGCCTTGAAATTGGGCCTTTTTAAAAAATTCTACTCTTTCTGAAGCTCCGCCTTGAGGAAGTCATCACAATATGGTTAGTCTATTAACCCTTTAACAACATTTTTACCATTGTTACATTAAGATGTAGCTCGGATACTGACCTAAGCAGATACACAGTTCCCCCAGTTGGTAATTGGCGCTGGCTAGTCTGCAGGAGTTGATTGGTGAATTTGTGAGGGACAGCTGCTTTGTGAGACTCAGAAACTGCAGCTCTGAGGAGGAGCTGTGCCTTGAAGACATAGCTAGGTCTACCCATACATGTTGCACAGCTGAATGATTTTCATGGAGAATACATTCCATGCACTCCAAGTATGTTTTTGATGAGGAAACAACATATAAAGCTCAGGAAAGTAAATTTTACATGATGCTGTGCCCTTAAAATGCTTTCTAGACACCCTGACAACCATTTTTACACCTTTTGCACATATGGGGGATCTTCTGTTTCCAATTCAACTGAAAAACAAATAAAACTGCTAAAAGCATATTGAAGGCGAAGGTCAACTACTGATTCAGTTTCAACATTCCGTCTGTCAGCATGTCATATCCTGACTGGAACAACATTTTCCCACTCCACTCTGTAAATTAGCATTTCAACTGGGGCGGTATTGCCCCCTGGGGGTCATTCGCAGGACAACTGGTGGCGCAGGCAGAAATATTTACAGAAGGGGTGCATTAGTTTGAAGGTAAACTTTGCATCTTGGTGTGTGTACCAGTGTAGACTTTGAGCTACTTGCTAAAAACTGTGGTGTGTAACATTAAAACATGCATGGCTGCAACTGTATCTTCTTCTCTTCAGTGTTTCTGTTAGCTTCTTGTTGCAGCTCCACACTCCTGCCACTACCAGTAGCGTGATTGCATCAGTTCAGTGTTAAACAGCTGATGGCCTTGTCAGAACATAGGAGTCTGGCTTTCAAATATTTTATGTTTTATAGTATAGCAGGTTTTTGTACATATGTTTTGGTAGTGCAGTGGTTGTGTCAAAGCAGCAACTTGTATTGAAAAGGGATTTAATGTCCATCTGGAGGTTGCATGTTTCTAGGGAAGACCAACAACTGAATATTGCCCTTGTGAACGAGTAATTACTAAAATCACAAGACCCTCACTATGCATCCCTCAAAAAAAAAAAAAATGAAGCCATTTAAATAAAGAAATCCTTCCATGGGTGGTACCATGATGGAGAGTGTTCATTTTACAGAGTTAACACCAGTATGGTCCAATATGTAACCGCAGCAACAGCACTTTTAAATTTTATTTATCAGAATACCGGAACGTTTTCTGAGGTTGTAAAAGGTTTACATTGGTCTGCATTTCCACATCGATATGTGACAGCTCCACACTGTAGGGGTTTAAAAAAAAAAAAAGTCACAAAACTCAATTAGGAACCTGTAGAATAGAGCAAAGAACTAGATATAAATCAAAGATCTAGATGTAAATCAGGATATGAAACAGAATCCAGCGCTGAACAAAGAAAAATCAAGTGCAGATCAGGTGAAACACATGATGCTTGGACAGCGCAGCAAGTGAATGGCATGATGAATGAAGATCACTTGTGGTGAGAGTCAATAAAAACGGGAAGCAAACTAATAGAGAGCATAACCATAAACCAAAAAATTATAATACTAATCTACGGAAACTAAATGAAAATGCACAAAGAACAAAATGCAAGAATAAATTAAGAAACTAAACAGAGGGATAAACCTACACAGCAAGGCCTTTCGAGCAATAATTGAAACAGGGGAATATATGGTAAGAACAGACAGACATGGTTTTCAGATAATGGGTAAGAAAATACTGTTGAAGTGCCATGGGTTTGATGAGAAAACATCTAATGCTAAGAAGAAATGTATTTGACAGACCATAACAATAATTAAAAACTTTAAATAGATTTTATTTTATATATTTATTTTATTAATATTGTTAATGTTGCCCTGCAACATTAAACATATTTGTTTTTTTTTGTTTTTTTTTCGAATAGTTAGGTTTAAACTGGTAATGCTGTACAAGCTGAGTGAAGCTGACATCCTACCCACGTCAAAAAAATCCAGCAAATAGTCTGACTGGTTAGTGCTCCATTTATGCAGGTTTGTGCCCTTAAAATTTTCGTTTGTGCAGCTCTCGTTTTAGAGATATTAAAAGTTATAATTTTGGCTGATGACGTCCAGATGGTTTCGGTCTTGTTTCGGTCTCGGAGGACTCGGGATTTTATTTCAAGACCAGTCAAGACCGTAACTGTGGAAATATCACTAAACTTACAGCAAACTGTTCAGTTTATTTGTTAACATGTTAGTTTTCACTGGATGCAAAACGCACCGATTAAAATCCAAGCAATAACGTGACTTACCAATTACGTGTTTCTGTTACTCTCTCCACGCCCTCCCCACCTTTCACCAAGACATGCGCAGTGGTTTCCTCTCAGCGGCAGAAGATGTCTGTCTAATCGTCAGTAATAGAAATGCGCTGCATAAATCATACGAAATCCGATGGTGACAGCTAATTCAGCAGCGCTTCGCTTTCACAGACGGTGGGGACTACGTCTAACTTTTTTTGTCACTTAGAAAAGAAGCTCAAAGAAGGTAAGCTCCGTTGGCGTGATGTTAGCAAAGCTAGCAGTACAGAGACACATAAGCATTTGTGATGAAAACAAAGTCACTCACTGCGCTGAATTATTGTGCGGAGGTGTTGACTAACTTGTCGCAAATATGGGACAACACTGTGTCCAAAAGTCTGTAATATAGTGATGTGACATTCAGGAACAGTCCGATTCTTCTGAACGTCTCTTTACTAAGAAGACAGGACTGGAGCCTCACTGAGAGCCGTTCTTTGTTCTTGTAATGCTCTGCATACACTGCAGTATCTATCATTATTTTATTTAATTATCCATCCATCCATTTTCTGTTCACCCTTCGTCCCTTACTGGGGTCGGGAATTATATACATTAATATTTATTTAATTGGCAAATAAATAAAACACAAGAACGAAAGAGCACGCAGAGCATGCGCATTGCTCTTTGATCGTTTTCATTCAAAGTGGCAGCTGTAATGTCTGCCATGTTGGCAGACATTACAGCATTGTGCTGCCTGGCTTCATGCAGTGGGAGAGAGGGAGAGAACAGTCATGGTGAATGCCTTGTGCTTGGTTACTTCTTGCTTGTTGCTCTTTGGTCAGTGTTCATAGTTGAGCGTTGTTTACCATCAGGGCATTGCCTCAATTGCTATGTTTAATGGTGCAGACAGTGGTGATTTCTGACATGAATGATATGGGCAAATGCCCAGGGCGTTATCTTTTTAGATAAGCAGAACAAAGAGTGTTTTCTGCTTTTAATATTGATGAAATTTATTTCAGCTCTAAGTATTTAATATCTAGGTGTTTTTATGGGAATGTGAATCTTTCAGATCAATTTGATTAGCAATTTTGATCATATTTCACATTTTATTGTGTCATGTATCGCGGGGCGCTGGTCTTGGTCTTGACTCGGTCTCGACTTCCCTCGGTCTTGATCTTGACTTGGTCTCGGACCCTAAAAGTCTTGGTCTCAGGTTAGGTGGTTTTGACTACAACACTGGTCAGTCACTAGAGCTGTGCACTTTAAATATTGAATATATACTTAGCAATATACTGAGTGATATGCGTGTGTCCTTAAAGACTATCACTACTCATTGTTATTTATTGTAGTATATTTGTTCTTATTACATTATTTATTTAAATTTTTATTGTGTGTATGCTGGGAGAAACAACCCCCTTCCCCAGGGGATCAATAAAGTATTATCTTATCTTAATTTCTGTTCTTTCAGAAAAAAGCATTTTTTGAGTCTGTTTACTCCAGCTAACAATTGATCAAATACTATATTAGTTGAAAGATTATAATCTATATAATTTTTTAAATGTCAAACGTTTCAATAAATGGAACAGAAAGTGCTTTTATCTTCCTATTTTCAGACAATAGGTCATTTAATATAGAGTTCAGTTAGAGGGTCATTTATGTGGTCATTATTAGGAGGCTACAACTAACGAACAAACTCTTATGATTCATTTAGTAATTGATTAATAATCCACCAACTACTGTTGTAGTCAAGATCACCTAACTCGAGACCAAGTCAAGACCAAGACCAGAGTGCATCAAGACCGAGACAAGACCAAGACTTTTAGTGTCCAAAACAACCAAGTCAAGATCAGGAACGAGGGAAGTCGAGACCGAGTCAAGACCAAGACCAGCGCCCTGTGCTACATGACACAATAAAATGTGAAATATGATCAAAATCGCTTCTTACATTGATCTGAAAGAATCATATTCCCATAAAAACACCTAAATATTCAATGATTAGAGCTGAAATAAATGTAAACAATATCATTATCTATTCAAACTCTTCTTCATTCCGCCTTGCTTCCATCTCTCATCTTGTGCCATCCCTAAAAGTATAACGCCCTGAGTGGTTGCTCATATCGCCCATGTCAGAAACTACCACTGTCTGCACCATTAAACATAGCAATTAATGCAATGCCCCAACGATAAACAACGCTCATCTATGAACACTGTGCAAGGTGCAACAAGCAAGAAGTAACCAAGCACAAGGCGTGCAGCCTGACTGTTCTCAACCGCTCTTCCGCTGTTTAAAGCCAGGCAGCGCACAGTGCTGTAATGTCTGCCACCATGACAGGTAACAAAAACAGTCAAAGAGCAATGAGCATGCTCTGCATGCTCTTTCGTTCTTGTGTTTTATTTATCCACTAATTAAATAAAATAAGAGCTTCTGAAGAGCTGTTCAGAAGAATTGGATCGTTCATGAACGTCACATCACTGTATTGCAGACTTTGGTCACAGCATTTCCCATTTATGAAACACATCAGTCAACACCTCCGCACAATAATTCAGCGCAGTGTGTGACAGCAGTTTTTCATAGCAGATGCAGTTTGTCCTTGTACTGCTAGCTTTGCTAAGATCACGTCCACAGAGCTTACATTTTTTGAGCTTCTTTTCTAAGTGACGATAAAAGTTGGACGTAGTCCCCACCGTCTGTGAAAGCAAAGCGCTGCTGAATTTACATGTAGCCATGGGATTTCTTATGATTTATGCAGCAGGATTCTGTTACTGATGATTAGATAGACTTCTGCCACTCAGAGTAAACCAGTGCGCATTGGAGTTACGCGTGCGAGTGAAAGAGGGAGGCGATGTGTGACAGCGGTAACAGAAACACTTAATTAGTAAGTCACGTTATTGCTTGGATTTTAGTCTGTGTGTTTTGCATCCAGTGAAAACTAAGATGTTAAATAAACTGGACAATATTTCTAAAATATACAATATCACTAAATATACAATAATTAGTGATATTTCCACAGTTGCGGTCTTGATCGGTCTTGAAATAAAATCCTGAGTCCTCAAATCCCCAGACCGAGACAAGACCGAAACCAAATGTGGTCGAGCCCGAAACCATCAAAAAGTCGAGACAGGTCTTTAGACCAAGATCGGTCTCGAGTACTACAACACTACCACCAACATCATTGGCGAAAGATCAAGCTCATCTTTTCACAGTACAACATGCAGCAGCTGCAGTGTGGAGCTCACACACCAGCTTCCTTTCACTTTAATAAAGAGTAATACTGAGACTAAAGTTTCAGACCAGGAGTCCAAGTCAAGTACTTAGGGCACAGATTTAAATCAAGTCTAAAATGCTTTAGTTTTCCGACGCAAGTGTGACTCAGATTCTTAAAATATGATTAGAAATGGTTTCATTCTTCCAAAAATATGCTTTTATGTTTCGATGAAATTCTGGTTTCACTGTTAATACAAACTTTTATCAAATCCCACACTTCTACTTTCTCTTAAGTATATAGAGATAGAATAATGTTGTGTTATCTCAGAAACACTGTTGAAGAAATGGACCAAAAGGCCTCACATTTTCTAGTATTTCTAGTTTTGATTGGAGCAAAGAGTGCCATTTTCACTATATATACACATCCCTCTGTTTTTAAAACAGAAAGGATGGGATGTGCAGCTCACCAGGAGAAACGGGCCCTTTGCAGCCCAGTCCCTGGAGCTCCCTGAGCCATACTCCTTCCCAGCTAGAACCAGCAGCGGGACACCGGACCGCTTGTATCTCTCGGCTGCATCAAACACGTCAAGCTGCAAGAAAAAAAAGAACCTTCACAACAGCCAAGAAGCCCAAATCAGAGATGATTTTGTTAAATTTGATCTTTTTAGTGTAAAAAAGACATGTAACAAATGAGTTCTGTTGTAATTTTAGCATAGAACTGGTTTAGAGTCAGACCGTGTCTCCAGTAGGAAGGTGAATGGTTTGGGGTGCCTGCTTGTCAAGGAACTTGTTAAAGAGGCGGATGTTGGCAAACGTCCCTCTGGCCATGACTGCATCGTTACCTCGCCGGGAGCCATACGAGTTGTACTCTCTAGGAGTCACACTGTCAAAACACAAAGTTAGGCAGAAACTAAATGTACTAGAAACCACAGAACTCAGTCCAAAGCAGGACAAAGATTAAAAGAGCTGAGATAACGCGGATGATTTTAGGATTCTAAAAGTGTAAACATGACAGTTTGCAGATAACCCACCCTCTCTCAGTGAGGTAGCGTGCTGCAGCGCTGTTCCTGGCAATGTTTCCCGCAGGAGATATGTGGTCTGTTGTGACGGAGTCACCCAGGTTCAGCAGAACATAGGCGTCTTTTATAGACTCAGGAGGCGGCAGCTTCATGGTCTGAATCAAGCCCAGGAGATACA
This sequence comes from Girardinus metallicus, assembly GCA_903067095.1. Classification (NCBI taxonomy): domain Eukaryota; kingdom Metazoa; phylum Chordata; class Actinopteri; order Cyprinodontiformes; family Poeciliidae; genus Girardinus; species Girardinus metallicus. The sequence continues at coordinate 15,510 of CAEGAE010077688.1, forward strand.
GATCAAAGCTCAGACCACACAGTAATGCCTGATGTTTTAAAAGTGACTTATTATGCTTTCTTAAGGGGATCCATGAGTTGTAACAATACACTTTATTTGAGAAATATTTATTTTAGATGTAAAAACATTATTGTGTGACAATAATAAAATATTGTCACACAAACGTTGCCATATTGGTCATGGTGCAATGCATTCTGGGTAAATGAAGTCTCTAGGTCTGACTGCTCTAGCTCCATCCAGCCAAATCAGAGAAGAGTAATGTCTTTAAGCCTTTTCAATTTGAACCGGGGCATATTGAAATTGATGGGAATGTAGAAATCACAATGAAGATGAGAAGGAACAAACAGAGGAAGAGAACAGAGTTGGCCACAGGAGCTAGTGTTTTGCTGCTGCTGCCACTTTCAGTTTCATAAATGTAACAATGAATGACACATACCCCTGGTCAGATTGTGTGATCCAGTAAGTAGTTCTATAACTCTGTGTCCAGTCCTATAACAGCTGTTTAAGGTCCAGTTTTGGTTCGGCGTTTTTTGCTCTGGTGGGAGCGGGGTTTAGGCACTTTGTGGATAAAAACTGTTGGCACGGCATTTATTTTTAGTTTGTTAAGGTAACCGGCACCAGTTAGAGCTTCTCTCACTTTTGTCGTATAAATGACTCAAAATCTTCTGGAGAGAAATGTTGAGGTAACAAATGTAGGTCCTTCGGAAGTTGTGTTCGGCTCTGGCACTCTTGTACTGCTTTCTTTTTTTCATGGAGGAAATCATCCAAACTCCGCTCACTGTTTTTTTTTTATTATAGGAAACAGTGACACAGTGTGGCATTATCTAAAATTACAACAGGCAAACACAATATGATAAACAACTACTCAGGTGAAGTTCGCCTTCCTGTGCTTACAGAACGGACCCAATGGCGTCAACCCAGCAGTGCCTGATGATTTGTGATGTTATTTTCTGGAGGTTTTTGAAATGGCTCATTTCCAGATACCAAAATTATTAACTTATTGCTAAAGACCGACAGGGTCTTAGCATTTGTGCTACTTTTAGAAGCTGTAGAAACCCAAATGGAAATATAAAAATGTGCAAAATGTAAATTTTGCACAATAAGTCCCAAAGAGGTTTTGTACAGCAGGAGAGCAGTGAAGTCAGGAGTGTCAGGTTCTCATGGTGAAAGGTGAATCTTTGCCAATGTGAATCTGACTCTTTGTTAGGAACATTTGCACGTCACATAACAGTTGCACATTTACAGAATGAAAATGTGTTCCACTTCTAGAAAAAAAAAACATTCAGTGGCTTCAGTTCAATTCAAATTCAAATTTAAATTGAATTCTGTTGTTGGTTATGAAGTTTTAGTGGCTGTTCTCGCAACAAATTCTGGGCAAAACTTTTTTCTTACATGGAGTCAGAGAATATGAAAGTGGTGCACTACAGTAGAGAACTATAGAGTTCTCTATATCACTGAGAGACAATTTGTTTCCATGTCTTTGGTTGCAGTTTACTCTATATGTCTATATCTGAGGATGTGCATAGTTAAGCTTCCTTACCAATCCATCAAAGAACGGTGGTGACTTGATGTAGGTTGATTTTTCATCCCAGGTGTACAGCTTATCAGAAGGTGCCACCAGAGAGTTCCAACGATCATTCACTTTCTGCAATTTAAAAAAATACTTTCAGACCCCAAAGGTATGGATTGTTTTTTACAGTATATTTACTAGAAATTCATTTAATAGCACCTCAATTTTGTCATAGACTTCTTTAAACATTGATGGAATGACAAATGTTCTCTCCACTGCCTGGATCTCATCTCGAGTGGGCCAGATATCCCTGAGGAAGATTTGTCTGCCTTCTGAGTTAACAGCTGCATTGGAGAAGAGGAAGAATGACATTTAGAGAATGATTTGAATTTGATGTTTTAGCTATCTATATGACAAAGGTAAAAATCTCTGAGGTCAACTGAAAAACCCCCAGCAATGTTGAGCTGTATATTGGGTTATTCATGGCATATTGGGACAAACCATGACATTCAAATTCCAGCTCATTAATGAGTCATTTGGAATAGTCACAAAGTAACACTTGGGATTATCTTTTAAAAGGTTAATTCTGTTACATCATGATACTCCTAATTGTACAACTTCATTTTTTAAGTTGTACACCAAACCTTACTAAATGCGAAAGTAAAGTGTAATTAAGGTCCAGTGCATTGAAAAGTAAAAGTTTTCAATACAGGTGCACCAATTCCAGTTTTCTGGCTAATCACTGACCTTTAAAGTACCTGACCTGCTGATACTGATTGTTTTGTTTGAAAAGTTAAGTCGGCATCAGTGACAACTATTGCTAACCCTGGTGGGTGGATCAGTCAGTCCTCTCACTGCAGAGCAGAAGAAGACAGCGGCTGGTTTTCAGATTTTTGTGGAGAGAAATGATATCAGTGGATAAAATTGGGTTCTCATGTAAGTATCAGCCGATCTCCCAAAATGAATAAAATCGACACCCATAGTTTTCAATTTCATTAATATCAATAGAATATTTAATATGAATAAAATCAAATAGGACTAAAATTGAACTTGCCAGAGAGAAAGCTACAATTATGTACAGCTTTATGTTGGTCTATCACATAAAAGTTCAATAAAATTCATTCATATTTGTGGTCATTATGTGACCAGGATGAAATGGTTGGGTGTTGCAGTTACATGCAAGCCATCAGGTATGCTTATCAGCGCAAACTCTGATAAATATTGGCTAAAGTACAAAGTACACACTGTTTAAATTCACTGACAGGAAGCCAGATCTCCACTGGCTTAAAGTCCATTTCATCATAGCTTAGAACCATTTGACCTTTTAACTCAGGCATTTTCAATAGGTACTGAGACCAGTAGCATTATGTTCATTGTTTTAGGTAATGTCAAACAGAAGGGCTATCCCATAATGCTAATGTTAACTTTAAAGTTACATTTTGGACAAAGTCACCTAAAATCTTCAACAGATTTTAAAGAAGCAGGTATGTTGTTGTCTCATTATAAAACTATACTCTGTGATGAGCTAGGGATGAGACTGGAAGCTGATCTATCTTTACAGATGATCTTATCTTTTATCCTGATGCTGACCTAAACACCCAGAGAATAAGGAGACCTTACCTAACATTTTGTTTTGTAGCAGCATAACTCACCAATAGGTTCCTTCTCAAAGTCTATCCTCACTGTGCCAGCTATTGCATAAGCTATGACGAGCGGTGGCGAAGCCAGATAGTTGGCTCTGGTGTTGGGGTGGACTCGCCCTTCAAAGTTTCTGTTTCCAGACAGAACCCCTGCAGCAACCAGATCCCCCTGAAACACAAACCCACATTACAAAGAAAAAAAGAAAAATTGGATCTACCATAATAAAAGGTGATGGAAGATATAGATCTGAAGAAGAGCTATGAAAGCAAAGGGGGTGGATTAGCAGTGCTTGTGAATAACATATGGCGTAAACCAGGACATGGTACTGTTAAGTGTCAACTCTGCAGCATGAATTGTGCTGATAGCAGCAAGTTTTCATCCATATTAGCCTCCAAGGATTAGCTACTCCTATTATCTTAACCCACCATCAGTTGTTCCCAACACTGCATGGGAAGTCACAAGCTCAGTTGTTGCTAAGCTGCAGACACAAAGTATTAAGTATTAATAACTACAATCACCTGTCTGCTACACTTCCAACTTATGAAAATAAGAACTATAAAAAGATAATCAAAGGAAGCTGAAAAAGCTCTACTTAGTTTTTTAGGCTGGAGACTGGGATGCACTCTGTCAGCCAGATAGAAATGATTTCAGTGCTGTGACAGAGCCCATCCACAAGGGAAATTTTTTTTCTGACAAGGTAAAGTTTTGAACTATTTTTACTTATTGTCCACATGGAAACACCGCTGGCAGCTGTGCATTTGGTACCTGGGCCTTCAGTGGGAGCTTACTGATTTAATCCACCACTACAATGTTACAAGTATGCAACCCACCAATACTACAGTAAACAAAAAAACGCAATGTAACAAGGTCTGATATTACAAAGGAAGCCCTGGTATCAACATCAGTATTTAGTGATCGGATTTCAAGCCTTCTGCTGAAATGCGTTATTCAGACCAATTGAGCACATGGATCCTAACTAATTGCACTGTATGCGAATAAACAGAGAGAAGACTGCTCAGACCTTATCAAGGAGATTTCCTTATGATATGTTTTTTCTAGGATTTTACTACAAAAAGCTGTTCATAAGGGGGTTACATATTTTACGCAAAATTATTTATGAACGTTTTAACCATTTTTACTAAGATATTTGTACTAGAAACTAGACAGAAAACAAGATTGGCAAGATTTTGTGTTTTTGCACCGTTCCAAGCTACTAAAGAGTCCATCTTACTTCTTCAACACAAACAATTAAAGAACAAAAACATTTTAAAACAAGACCAGCAACACAGATTTATGAGGATCATTAAAAAACCCATCTGCTAAGTTTATCACAAGGGAATCAGGTCCAGAAAGGAGGAGAGGAAGTCAGCCGGTTAGATTATTTTGCGCATTGAGAGAGAATAGTATTATTGTTTAAGAAAGAAATCCAGTAAGGACAACTTCAAACCTCTACACTAAAACTAACTGTGGCAAAACAAAGAGAAAAAATAAAGCACATAATACTCACTCAGCTGCTAATTATTTCTTTATACACAAACTCCATCCTCCTCTCTTTAAGCATGAAAACTTAAATGACCATCATAGAGCTGATCTCTTCAGTTCAGTTCCATCAATAAGTCCTTCTACAGCCTCTTCTTTGTTGTATTCTTGGCAAATCCCAGCCATTTCCTCTACAAAGCTTCTCATAAGATGTAATGGTGCTGCTCACGATAGAGACTCTCCAGTCTATACAATGTCCAGCCCTTTAGAAAAAATTTGTCTAACAAATGTATTTTTAATTACTTCTGAAATCATATAAATTTCTCCATCTCCGTCAGCCATTGTATGTCAAATAAAAACAAATTCATACATATGAGAAGCGCAGGCTGCTGATGGTGCAGCTTTGCCACCAAAACTTTGGGTTAAGAGTTTTGCTCTGACCCTCCAATCAGATCTACCAGGCATTCCAGCAGGCCTTGAGAGGCGAATCTAAAAGCTGATTGGTTTAAAGAACAGTTCTTCTATGGCAAGCCGTTTTAACATAAATTCGGTTTTACCAGCCTTACATTCCAGGTATCTCAAATTATTTTATGACCAGACGTTTCAGTGATTTAAGATATCTCTAATTATATTTTGACTAGACAAAATGCCTACTTGAGATATCTCTAATTACATTCTCACCAATTGAAATGACGTCAGAAATATCATTATGGAGATTTCAATTCAAGATATCTACAATGATTTATTGGCTATCTGAAATACACATTTCAGATATTTACAATTAAATTATGATCAGCCATGAAGTAAATTCAAGATATCTCGATGTTAGTTTTGAACAGTCACAATTCTAATTAAAGATATCTCGAATGACTCCATAATTCAAGAAATCTTAAGTGTATTTTTGGATATGAGATTTGTAGATTTGACTAACAAAATTTAAATTACAGATATTTTACAAGCAAGCCCGGATTTTTAGCGTGGTCTTACTGGGGCTCCAGCCCAGGGCCCCGGAGCTTTGGAGGCCCCGAATGATGCGTTGTATTTTTTGTGAATGAATAAGGTCAGAATGCTTTAATTTTATCATTGGCTAAGAAGATTTTGACGGTGTTGTTAAAAAACTGATTTGTTCTGGCAAACGTCCATCATGAAAGCTTAATTATTATTGGTCCAAATTTGACATGTCTTTGGCATTGGAGAGGAGCATCAGGGAGTAATTTCTCATGATGATAGACAACAGAAGGTAGGACGGTGGAGTGCAGGAACGGAAAAAAGAACGCAACAGAGAGGTGATGAAAAAAATATTCAAGCTAACAGGGTTTTTTTTAAACCTCATATTGGATATGGAACAGAACCACCCTCCCTGCCGCTTCTGTTTTTGCTGCCGTTATCAAGCTTCCAGAGCTTTGGTAGCACGATCCAGAACCATGGTTCCAGCATGTGGAAACCCAGTTCCATCACCGTGGGATAACCACAGATGAGACCAAATACTTCCAGGTAGTTTGCTGCTTTGGACTCCGTTTCCACCCGCCGTCTGATGGGTTTGATGAGGAACAAATCCAGTCCGCTCAAGGAGAATCTGCTTCGGCTCTACCA
>CAEGAE010077697.1:0-15624 GCA_903067095.1 Girardinus metallicus
GGGACATTTTCTTGGTCCCCATGAGGGAAATTGTTGTTTTTGGGTTAGTGGTTAGGTCTGTGATGGTTAGGGTTAGGATTAGGATTATGGTAAGGGTTAGGCTGTAGAAAATAATGGAAGTCAATGAGAAGTCCCCACAAGTGATGAAAACACGACTCTGTGTGTTGGTGTGTGTGTGTTTATGCTCTGGATGCCATCCATGTTGTTTTCCCTGAGGACAGCAGGGCGACTGCGCGTCCGTTTCATGTAAAACGGCGGCAGCGCTGTGCGTCCTGAACACGGTGCAGCCGGTGGGGGGTCAGCGCTGCACTTTGAAGGCGAGGCGGGGGGGCAGACGAACAACTTTGATGTATTTTCAAACCCACTCACAAACAAACACGCTTGATCCTAGAGAAACTGTCGCACAAACACCAGCAGAGATGGAGGAGAACCAGAGGCTCCAAAACACGAGCACACTCGGAGGGAGAAGCATGAGGAGTTCTGAGGCTTTACCTCCATTTTTTACATCACAGGTGTCAAATTCAAGGCCTCGGGGCCAAATGCAGCCCACCGTAACTTTTTATGGGCCCTCAAGATATCAGTTGTGAGCTTAAATAATATTTTATCAATAAAATCAAAGCAGTTTTTATCTATATACTGACCAGGGGCGGCCCAAGCCTTTTTGGGGCCCATACCAACAGATCAACATCAGATGCTTCATCGTTCCTAGGCAACATACCTGCTATCGTTAGCATCTTTTGTAATTAGCTTACCTTGATTTTAGCCATGCGGGAGTAATGAACTAAAAAAAGGACATTTCAATTTCGAAATGCAGAGTGGTATTTAAGTGTGTAGTTATTTAATTTAACTATTAGAAAGTAATGTCAGCAAACAAACACAAAATTTACAGTAAACAAGTTAACAAGTTTTTTATCTCATATTTCCCTAACAGTGGCAGATATTAACTTATGTGTACCAACTATAAAATAACATACAAATTGTTTTCCTACCACTTAATTCCATTTAATTTGTATTATTTAATGTTAGTTTGTCGTGCTATGTTTTTGCTCTTGGGGGCCCCCTGGTGGTGTGAGGGCCAAATTACACCAAACAGTCCCGCCAGTTTTTTGCGAATCCACAAAGAAATTTGAAACGGAGATTCCACCTGATGAACCAGGACCGGTAAGCAATGTTTATGAGATCCTTCTCGGTTCTGAAGGCAAAATGAGGTCCAACGTGAAACTAGCCACCTAAAAAAGTGGTGCGTAATTCTGGACGCTTCAACAGAAAAAAGATTCATTATTTGCTCGGTGTTGGAAGTATAATTCCCAAAACAAAAGTGACACACTCTGATCCTTGAAGGTGACAAATCTCCTGCTAGCTTCCATGTTTAGCAAGCTGGGAGCTCCGTAGGCGATCCGCTTCCTCCAAAGACGTCCTCTGCTCAGAGACAACGACTTCCTCCGAGTCGCTGCTTCGTTTGTTGGCTTTGATAAAATAAATGTTAAAAAAAGAAAAACATGTTGTAAAGATTACATGTCTGTTGGGTAATAAATACGCTGAATTCAGTACTGGGAAATAATGAATCCTGTACGTTAATGCTGGTTTAATTGTAATTGTGTGAAAAAAAAAAAAGATAAAAAATAAATATTAATTTTTTGGCTTGTTTTACGATCTAGTGGATCTTAAAACAAGCCATGTACTACTGGTCACATTACAAAGTAAAATAAATCAATGATAAACTTACATAAGTACTCCAAAATTTAACTATTTATTGTTTAAGTCTTCTTATGTTAAACATAAATCCTGTCGTTTTGTATAGAAATGACTGGTATGTGGTGCAGTTTCTGGATGTGGTGGTTGTTATTGGTTGTTGTCCAAGCAGTATTTGCAAGGAATAATCTGAGTGGATGAAAAAAAAGACCTGCCTGTGATTGGCTGGTGGTGTGGGTCATTTAAGCAGACAGTTTGGTGGCATAAACGTAAAGCCATACACAGAAGGTTGCTCTTACAAAACATCCATGCTAGCTAGCATTCTGCCTCATCCAGCCGCAGCTAGGCTAATGTTAAAAATGTCGGCTTGGTTATGCGAACTTCCCTCGGTCAGCAGGTGAACATGCAGTTTCCCCATTGGTCCTCTGACTTCGAGAAAAGAAAGTGTCCAACAGCTTTTGATCACTTATCCATGATTTGTCGCTGTAGTTCTTGACTTTGGTCCACTATATGATGTGTGACTGAAGGCAGCAGCAGAAACTATCTAGGCTGTTTTTTCCTTTATTATTAAGTATAGATATTCTTCTGGTTCCTCAATCAGATCTGTATTTATGTCACACTTTAATAGATAATCAAACACCGACATATTTTTGGGATTTATTTTCAGCTGCACTGAGTCAAACCAACCAAACACTTTGAAAACCTGCTCCCCCCTTTAACTGTGGGGGCGCTGCAGGAAACTACTGAAGGAAACGACACAAAAACCTCTGAAGAAGACACTGAACACAACTTCCTTCTTCATAAACTGTAAACAAAATGAAGTGGCATCAGATTTTATCAGTCAGAGGATTTCTCTTTTGTCTTTGGTAAAAGACAACAAGCCCTTTCTCCCACTAGCACTAGCTCAGTAGCATTTGTTTTGGTTACATTTACCCAGAATTCCCTGCAATGTAGTCCGCTTGATGTTTTTGGAGCGGTCACTTGGCGTTCACATATGCATTCAAATTGGACCAGATTTCACTTTAACCAAACTGAAACCAAGCAGACGGACCAGAGTTAGTTTTTGTTTGGACTGTATCAGAATTCAACAGGAGTCGACAAAGTACTCAGCTTCAGGACTTGAGTAAAGATATCGATACTCATGGTCAAATCTCACTCAACTACAAGTAAAAGTTGCTCAGTCAAAAACTAAAGTACTGAAGTACTTACATTTGAAAATACTGAGTGCTTTTACAGGACCTTCCAGTAGCTTTCTGAAACCAGCGGACGACATATTGACATGTAGAATCACTCTGCTACAAAAAGTCTACAACACCTAAAAACTTCAGCTTAAAAATGCAATAAAAAAACGACAGCTGTTTTCATTATTAATATTTTATTTAAAATGTCACCACCCCAAAAAAAGAAAAGAAAAGTAGAGGAGAGACTTGAGTTTGAAAGTGAGTTGTGACTAAAAGTTGACGAACTTCGCAGCACATCCTGTTTTACACAGCTGGGCGGTTCCTGCTATTCACCAAGAACACAGATTCTGTGCACATGGCTTCTCTAGGGTGTTGGATCATTTGCAAAGAGTTAAAGTCGAACTGCCTGACTTTCTCCAAGACAACAAATAAAAGGCCGTCAGAATCTCTGAACCGCGTCAACTTTATGAAAGCATCATCCAATGTCTTATATCTTTAATCTACACTGTATCTCTTTCTATTGATTTTTCAGGTCTGATCGATGTAACTTGATTTTTTAAGGTGTATGTACACTGAACTCTGGGTCTCTTCTCATTTTCTTTCCACAACGCACACAAGATGTTATTACACGCCGTCTGGAAGCTGTTCCTCTCTGCACAAACGTGAATGACAGAGTTCAAACGCAGATGACCTTTCCTCCATCGTCATTTCAGGGAGTTTAAGGTTAACTGAAACCATCAAAAGGGACTGACTGGAAATGTTCTTTGTGTTTCTCCAGGTCAGTCTGTGTTAAACACTTGTTTTTTTTTTTTTTTCATTCAATATAGTTTATTTCAGAATTGACAACCTTCGTTATCAAACGCATCCAGAAAGGCACTGCACTCTTTACTCTCAACTCAACTTCGATCATGGAAAACTTTAGAAAACTGTGGCTTTAGGCTCCGAGTAGCTTAAATCGGCTAGTACACAAAAAATGTTTGTGTACCGATTTTAACAGGTCAAACACCAAATATATCTCAACATGTAAATGCACACAGTGGAAACAGTTCTGGTATAATTGCAGAAGATAACATTCCTTATTTTGGCTCTTTGGAATTCAGCCAATCAGTTTCAAGGAAAATAAATGGAGCTTCTGGATTGGCTGGTTTGCAAATACCCACTACAATTACGTAGCATTGTAACTAGCTATTTCAGCTTCCTGATCTCCATTTTCTTATGGATATTTTAGAAAAAAATCCACAAACAGATGAATCCGTAAAAAGGCAGTGATCCACTAGTTTTCATCCAAGTAGCCGACCTTCGAGTTTGAAAAGTCAAAACATTTGCTAGGAAATTTCTAACAAAAATTTGAGATTAATCTCCAATTTTCTGAGTTTCTGGCGGAAATTTAGTCCTCGTTTTTCTATCTAACCCTAATACGCCGTTGAAGTTTTGTATATTTTCCTTAATGAAAAAAAAGCAAACTTTATTCATTTTGGGCTCAATTGAACAAAACTGAAAAAGAAATAAAACATATGGTTTAGGTCACTCTTTATTTGAAAACATTTTGGTGTATTTAGATAAGTTTTACTAATGTATTTAAAAACATTAGATGTGAATGCGTTAGGAATAGTGGATAGCTGTGGCCATATTTACCTTGAAATTAACGGGAAAGAGGAAGTTTGTTTATTGAAATATGAATACTTTGTGTTTTATCTAACATTTTTGTGAGAAGATTTTTGTTTGTGTGTCATAGTTTTGTCCTAATTGAAAAAAGTCTCCATCTGCATCAACCATCTGCGTTGGTAGGACAACGTTTTTTTTTTTTTCAGGGGCCACACAAAATCAGCGCAGGGGCTGAAAATGGCCCCCAGACCCCACTTTGGATACCCACTGTGTTAAATTATTTTAAGTTTTGTTTGATATAGACAGGATTTCCATAACAAATGGAGTCCACATAGTTACTTTAAAATATGCTGTAAAATGCATTTAAATCCATCATAATCATTAGAAGACCTTTTAAAATTATTTTCATTTTATTTTATTGCTTTTTTCCTGCATTTGCAGTCAAGTCCTTGACCATGACTGCATGATAAATTGCAGCAGATGAACAGATTCTGAAAAGATGCATCATCCTTCGGTATATTTAGTTTCTTTAGCAGGTTTAGTTTATGCATTAGGGTTTGCGCCTTCCAGGTCAAAGGTCAATCTCGGCCTCAAGCAAAGGAGTTGGTGTCATGTTAACAATCTTAGTGAAATATTCATAAAAATAATCACATGTTGCAGCGCCACCCTTACATTTTCTAACTTGTTTTACTTCCTGTCACTCTATGCATCAACGCTTCTCATCGTCTTCAGCCATTCTAAACTTAAGAATATTATTTTTCCTTTTATTTTATCTTAATTCAACAGGACACAGTTTCTCTTCACTGAATCATTTGATAAAACTTAAGAGATTCAGACATCTTTAAGTGTTAATGACGTTAATTCAAATTCAGGCCAGTGAACGCCCAGCTGCACTAACCTTGGCAGATTCTCACCTAATGGGAAAGCCTCGAAAAAGCTTTAATAATTCTCAATGGGGCTCTCAGATGATTTAAATGCAGACTCGGCGATGTCTTGCACTCACTTAATGATTTGTTTTTTTCACCTTTTAATCCCTCTAAAAGGGAAGGTAGACGTCGTAGCATCCGCAGGAGCTCGGGCTCCAGAAGGTATAAAAAAGCGGCCCTCCGTGGCCCCAGGATGTTTTGGCTGAACCTCATCTCCAGCTGCATGAACGTCTGGATGAAGTTTTGGTTTTTAGTTAATATGCACGGTTAGAGCAGCTTTAAAGTGTCTGGACTCTGAGTGGCTCTTCAAAGGCTCAACATATAGCATCAAAGCAATCTATCTCTGTAATTTATCACTCACCAGATGGGACTTAAGGTCAAATAAGGAAACATAGGAAGGCGTAGAAAATACTAATTACTAAAAAAATTTATTTGATTGATTTACTTTGCATATTTCAACTTATAAATTCACCTTCTAATTGCTCTTTAGCCTCTCAATCAGTGAAGACAGTGTTGTTTATGACAGTGTCTCTGCTGTTTGCATCAGACAATATTTCACAGTAGATTAAACCATCGGAAAGCTCTGCTAATCCATCTCACTTGCTTTTGCCGCTCCTCTTTAAACCCGTGTCTGCCCATATGATTGGAAAGCTCTGCTGAATAAATGAATGAGAGATGATTTTTGATGAATTAATCATTTAAAGAATGATTAAAATTTGATGTTTTATCTCCTCACCTACACCAACAGAAACACTTGGTAGGATTTTCCAACTTCGTTTCGATCAGAAAGTAGTTTTACAGTAACACAAAGACAGGGCTAGTTTGCAGTCCTGCAGTGTTTCCAGGGTATCCATCTTTCAGGGGAGGCGTAATGTTAAAGCAGCAAACGCTCCAAGTTAAACCCCCCGGCGACCTCGGTGAGACGGAAAAGCTCCTGCAAACTGATCCGAGCCAGTCCAGAAACAACTAAACAGATGTTTCCCCCCAGCTTAGATTTCCCAGCTGCACTCCGAAAACCGAGGCTGGAAAAAAAAACAAAAAACAACTGGTGCAGCTAATTGCACGGCTCTTTCCTGAAGAGGACATTTAAACCGAAGTTCAGAGCAACTCACTGAGGGATTACCAGGTTTCCACTTGATTTGCATTTCCTCAATTTAGCGGATATACACAAGCTTACTGGATCTTAATTCAGTGATACGTATTTAAAAACCCTTTCACATAAGTCAGTCTTCAGGGTCCACGTTTGGTATTTTCAAAACCTGATATTGTGATGTTTACAGCCTTTTCTTTTTGTCAGAGTACTTCAGTCAAGACATGAAGAAATTGAGTTTCTATAAAAGTTCCTGCTACACAATAAATACCAAAACAAGTGAAAAGGTGATCAATCAAGAAACATCACTTAGTTTGTGGTTGTAATTAGAGGAATCAAAGCAACATTTCACACAAAATATAAGAATAAAACAAAATAATATGCTTCCGACTGAGGGAAATTATGAACAGCAAATAAAGAGAAAACATTATTTGTAAATTTTTCACTGTCTTATTCTGTTCTGAATACATTGAGTTTGTAGGTAAATATTTTTACTCTGTTACTTTATAAACGGCTCCCTGTAGATTGCTGATGTCTTTCCAGATTGTATCAACACACCTGTTTATGCAGCAAACTGGGAAAAAATCAGACTGACGGATTTATAATTGTATTCAGTTTGTGGAACAAATACAATTGAAAAGAAGAATGTTTTTTATACCTATATATTTGTGCGATCACATGAATTGCAGCATTTATTTCTTTATCAAAACAAGAAAAACACAAAGAAACGACATCAGGAAATCAAATCCAAAAATAAGCATTAATGTGTGAAACTCGTATCTATCTGATGTCCGTTTATCAATTAATTTGTGCTTTAAATTTATATTATGAAGAAGTTTAAATTTTTTGCATTTTTACCTGCTTGTATAGATGTGCAGAGACTGAAGAATGAGCAGCGTGTTTAACCAGCATCACCTGGCTGCTGCTCTTGGTTTAACTGAAACTTGAAGGAAATCATTTTGAACAAACGAGCTGACAGATTAAATTGTTGGACCAGAACTTCATTGTCAGTGGGGACCAGAACCGCAGTGAACGCTTCGGCTTCCTCATCGTCATGTTGGTGTTGGATTTTTATTTTTTTTATGGGATGTAGTGAATTTCAAAAGTTTGCTTTTGTTGCACGTTTCATGAGAATACTTTGAGTTCTCTGAATGAAAAGTATTTTCGCCTTGTGAACGGCTGCAGAGGCATCTTAAAGCAACAAACTATTTTAAACTGGACACCTATAAATACAAGGAATACACAGTTGTAGAAATGTGTAACCTTCCCCACTAAAATAAAATTATTATTTTTTCTTTCAGAAATAACACGACTAGCTATTCTGAGAATACAAAGAGTTTTATCTTAGTTTTCTAAAATGGCTCTGTCACGATTCTTAAATGTCCTTCAGATTTTTACTGCATGATCAAATATTTTTTCTATTCTTTTGTGCTTCTTTAATCATTTTATCTCAACTTTTCATTTTTATTTTCAGTTTTACTCCATGTTACTCTCTACCATGTGTTCCCTAAGACGGCGTCTTATGGCCATTTTACGTAGAAACAAAGGAGTCAAATTTCACCAAAAATCTCAGAAATTTTGAGATCAATCTCAGAAATTTGCTAGAAAAAAACTCAGAAATGTCAGAAATATTGAGATTAATCTCAGAAGTTTTTTAAAATGAACAGTGAATTATTTTAGCTTGAAAAGTAAAAAAAGTGTTGAGATTAATAGAAATTTTTGAGAAAACCAATAAACTCTGAGCTTCACAAGTGATGTAAATTCAGAAATTATGAGATTAATCTCAGAAGTTCTCTAGAAAAATACAAAGAAATCGTTGACCTTGAAAATTCAAACATCTGCTAAAGAAACTTTTTCTTGAAAAAACTTACACATTTCTGAGTTTCAAAAGTGAAAAATTTTTTTGAGTTCCAAAAGTTTAACATTTTTGGCTGTTTTAACTCAGAAAACAAGTTTTCTTTCTAGAAATGTCTGAGGTTAATCTAAAAATTGCATTACATTCCTAGCACCCTTTAAACTTTGAAAACTCAGAAAAGTTTTATTCTGAGTTTTTTTTTTCTAGTAAATGTTTTTCAGACTCACAAATTTGAAAGTTTTTTAAATAACAGATTAATCTCAAAATGTTCTTGTTTTTTTCTAAATAAATTCTGAGATTTCTCTCATCATTTCTGAGTTTTTGACGGACATTCACTCCTTTTTTCAACCTAAAATGGCCCAAACGCGGCGATGCTTCTCCTTCCTGCAGCTGTTTTGTTCTCCACTCTTCATTAAATCTTGATGAACATGAGTGAAGCCAGTATATCTTCTACCTCCAAGACAGCCTGCTTTGAAATCAATGGTGTTCCTCGAAGTAAAACACAAAGACAGAAGATGGCTTTATGAAATATTAACCAGCGGGTCCCCGAGGAGCCGCGGCGATGCAGCGTCTGACCCAATTAGCATCGGCTGTTCACCTGTCAGGCTCCGGTCGGACTCAAGCCCTCGCCGCCACAGTCGCACATTTTAGAGGCGTTTTCCCAGCCGCCGTGTTTTCTAATCATGACATGATCCATCTGTGCCCGTCAAAGCCCGAGGAGAGCAACCAGCTCCAAAAGCATCTGCGTCTCCAGGAGAGACGCTCTTTCGTGTTTCCTGTCGCCACTTTACTCACTGCGTTTTCACTGCGCAAATTGGAATTACAAAAATGAATTTGCTAAATGGAAACACATCAGTATCAACAAAGAAAAAAAAACAACAACTCACGTTTCTTGGTAAAAGATTTCTGCACTAGGATGAAGAGGTTTTTCAGCCATGTGGAAATATATTTATTTAGCAAAACTGTAATAGAAACACTGTTTCGCGTCACGCCAGTCACGTGATCAACAGCCGGAAGTTGCCACTGGTAAAAACGCCAAAGAATAGACAGGACGTGGTAGGAGGACGATGTTTTTTTTTTTTTTTGTTTGTTTTCAGCTCCACCAGAGCTGAAAACAAGCATCATAAAAATTGTGTGTTATTACAACGTGTTGAATCCATAAATTGATTTCTCTTCTGTAAAATGGCTGACAACAGTTTTCCCCTAAACACTGCATACATAACCGGGTTTGTTGCTCCAACGCCTGAATAAAGAAGCTCCTCTGATGGCTGGTAGATGTAGCTGTTTACAACAACGTGTTGGGTGAACAACCTTAATAATGTACAATTTTTATTTAATTTCTTATTTAATGGAAACACCGGCATTGTAAAATTGTGGGTTTTTTCTCATTAGCAGAAAATAGACAAATATTAGCACACATCTGTAATGGAAACACGGTTTGCTTGTTTGCTTGTTTGCTTGTTTTTGGGAGTTTTGCAGTTTTCTGGATGTTTAGATGAGCATAAAAACTGAACGCTGCTTCTCCATGTTTGGTTCTGGTTCTGGGGATGCAGAGCAGAGCAGAACCAGGTGGGCATGATGGCAACAGATTGACTTTTTAACTAACTGTTGCAAATGCTGAAGATAAACACATGGATGAGTTTCTGTCCATTTTTCAGTCCTTTAATCCCAGAAATCAATCAAGTTTATTTGTGCAGCACATTTCAGCAACAAAGCAGTTCAAAGTGCCTTACATCATAAAAACACCAAAACACAAAGTCATAAAAGACACTAAACAGTTGACAACTGATAAAACCAGAAACATTTTGATGAGTGCATCATAAAAACTATCAATACTCATCAAACATGTTGGTCAACGTTTTGTTTGTTGTGGTCCTAAAGCAGCTCTAAACAGCTGGGTGTTTCAGTGTTTCAGCTGTTTTACAGTTTGCTGGAGGTTTGGTCCAGATTTGTGGTGCATAGAAGCTGAATGCTGCTTCTCCATGGAAATGTTCTTCAGGCAGTAGAAGGCTGGATTTGTAACTGCCTTTATGTGTCTCTGAAGGTTCAGGTCAGAGTCCGTCGCCGCCACACCCAGGCCTCAGGCCTGATCTCTAGTTTCTAGCTTTAATAACTGTAGGTGATGTAAATGTAAATTTTAATCCTTTCATTATAAGAAAGAAGACACCTGAAGCATGTGAACATCGGTACAATCAAGACATTTTTCACCATTTAGGTGGAAAAAGTTATAAAAATCATTACCTCATTTCAGAAATCTGGCATTTACAAGGGTACGTTAACTTTGGATCTCTGCACAAATGATGGTTTAAGCGAAGAGCCTGAGCCTCAGGCTGCCTGCAGCAGCAGCTTTTCACACACTATAATTGATTAAAGCAGGCAGTCACCTGTATGGCTGCGTCTCACAGGCTGGAGCTTTGAGATGAAAGAGTAAAGAGATGAATTCAAACAAAGGCAGGAGCCAGCAACAGATGGCGGAAAGAAAGAAGACGCCAGAAACTTTTTTTTTTTTTTGTCCAAGGCAGCTTCTCTTGTTTCCACTTTCTCCTCCATCAGATGGCGGAGGTGGCGGCTGCAGAACAGACGGAAATAATCCCAAAAAGTTTGTGTCAGTCACACACGTTTGTGTTTCCGTTTTAAAGTGTCACTCCCAGGCTGTGACAGCTGATTTTGCTGTGGCAGATGCCCCTGATGATTTATTTATCAATCACATGTCTGTCCTCCACCTGAGGCGTCATCTCTTCTCTGGAACAGAATCGCCGCTGATGCAAATGCACTCCACTATTTGAAAAAAAACTAAGAATGTTGGATATTTTTCGTTTTGACATGCAGGTAATGTGAGCTCATTTCTGTTCAAAGAAGGATTTCATTTCCTACAAATAGCTTCCACATGGCAGATGCGTTTCTTTTTTTTTGGACAACAAATCTGGTTGAAATAGAATCTGAGCTGATTTCATATTGCTTATTTTTATTAGAAAAACAAACCAATTTCAAACCAAAGGAGGACAAAAACTCATAAATCATCACGTTTAACTACCTAATAGGACTGTGTGCAACCTGTTTACTGTGATTTCTGCTTTAGGCTGGTATGTGAATTCACATTTTCTTTACATAAAATGAAAGATGAATCAACAAATCACCTGCCATTTTAATTAGCTGCGTTATTTATTTTCAAAATAAAAAGTTTAAAAGGATTTTGTGTGTTTGCTGTATGAAAAGAAAGACATGGTTTTCAAATCCTTCTAGGTTCGGTTGAACACATTTAAAGAAGGATTTGAGTCACTTTTTTCCAAAATGCTTGCTATATTTAGCCATGTTTAATAAATTAAATAGACGGCTTTTAGCCTCTGGATAGACAAATACTTTCCAGTGCAGAAAAATTATGTTGGAAATAATTCTAATTAACAATAAAAAGTCCAAGAAACAAATTTCTATCATTCTTGAAGCACAAAAATATCAGTCCAAGGGCCACAACTGGCCCCGAGCCGCACTTTGAACACCCCTATTCTAAAATCTACAAAATTCTACCTGTATGTTCTGACAAATAGATGTTTTTAAAAATTAAGCATTCCTGTCTTTAGTTTCTTCTTGTTTAATCCAAGCAGCTGAGCCCGACATGTTGGGAGGATTTGGGCTTTAAAAGGTAAAATCTGTAATAATGATTCAGTTTGGTGCTTCCGCTACACTTTAGCGGCTCTTAGCGTCGTCTCGGGGATCTGATTTGGATTCATTTGCTGCTTCTTAAATGATGAGACCGGGTTAATCAAGCGGCACTGCCCACACTCTCAAGCAGCTCCGGTTACCTGCCGTCTGTGAAGCCATGTGCAAATCACAGTGTGGCATGAAAAACACTTGAACAGAATCTGAATTATTATCTCAAATATTCATCTGAGAGTTATGCGAGAATTTCCTCATCTCGTGTGCGGATTAACAAACAGCTCTGGGCTTCAGAGAGACGCTGGTAATAGCTGCACAAAATGAAAGATGCAGAACTCAGGAGCAGTTCCTCAATGTCATGAAAAAATAGAAAATTAGAAAATAAATGTTACTTTCCGAACATTGTCATTAAGCTGCAGTGCTGAGCAAATTTAGAGATTAATTAACGAGTACAGCGCCGCACAATTTGTTTACTTTGTTACATCTGGCTGGCTTCACCTCTGCTGCTGGGTTTGGGTCGTTCTTAGGGCTGTAAATATGGATTATTCTGTCAATTAATTGTATAAAAAATACAGATTTTTATCTAACCACCTAAACTTTCTCTATACAATAATAGAAATATATTAAAAGATCCAGTTAAATAAAGAATTAAACTCTATTTTTAAATCAGAAAATAAGTACTTTGTTGCCTAAAATGCAACTAACAAGAATGCAGGAAGTGGTTTCTGAATGGTTAGTGAACAACAGAACTCTTGCATTTTCCAGCAGCCATTGTACAGCACATATAGCAGTAAAACCAGCCGACCAAACGTGCTGGAGCTCAGCTTTGGTTGCTAGGTAATGGTTGGAGTACCGCTGGGGTTGCTAGGTAAACTGTTTGGGTGTTTTTTTAAGTGCTTTGTTTGGTTTTAGAAGCAGTAGAAACCCAAATGGAAGTACAAAAATGTGCTAAATGTGAATTTTGTATACGTGCCCTTTAATATCTTTATTGTGCTTTTGAATGACATCAGTTAATCCCATTTCACCTCGACAAACATCAGAGTTTGTCTCTTTTCAGATAGATTTTTTCTTTGGTTTAATTCATAAAATGACCTGACTTGTGTTTTTTTTTTTTGTCTTCGCGTCTTCCAGTGTTGAGCCCGTGTCCCGTTGCTGCCGCCTCAACCAGAAGGTGTCACTCCATCTACAAAGGCTTTGCTCGCTGTCTGATGGCTCTGGGCGACAGTTTGACCGACAACGCCCGCAAGGAGGAGGAAACCCACGAGATCCACTCCATCTGCAGGTTAACACTCAGAAACAAGCATGAATTACAGAAAAAACTCAGATTATTCTTAATCTCTGTTTCTAGAGAAGCTCATTATGCATTATCAAATGTTGAGTGTTAGTGATGAGCCTGCAAAGAAAAGTTTAAGGTTTTACAAATTGACAGTTAGTCACAGCATTTCAAAAGTCAAACATTTGCTAGAAAAAAAAATGAATTTCTGAGATCATTCTAAAAAAATTCTAAATAAAAATCCTTTACAATAAACGTGTTTAAAAGTAAACATTTTGCTAGGAAAAAAACTCAAACAGTTTGAGATTATAGCAGAAAATTTACAGGAAAACCTTGGAAATTTCTGAGATTCAAAAGTTGAAGATTTGCTAGAAAAAAGAATTGAGATTAATCAACTTTGAAGGTTTCTGAATTAAAAAAAAGAAACGTCATTGTTGTTTGGCTGAGAATTACTCTCCCTTTTCTCCTATCTGGCCCTAAACGTCGTCGTATCTGATGTCAACGCAGCACATAGATTCAAACCTGTCTTACACTGCAAATCTAAATTTTGCCTCTTCTTATCCATGCGGCCGTTTTCTGAACAGCTACAATAATTTTAGCATCAGTATGAAATAAGCGGCATCTGGTTGACAAATGGAAACTGCTGAGATGTTTAAACACAATAAAATCAAGACAAAGTTTAAGACGATAAACTACTGCGCTTTAATTCTGTGTACGCAAAAGGTTTTAATAATAAATATTTCTCAGTTTCTAAATAAATGAGAACAAAGTATGTATCTTGCACAATTAATCTTACAGTCCTAATTTTTTTCCTAATTTGTCCAATTTTATTGAGCAACAGCCCAAAATCTTCTCCTTAAAAGTCTCTTCCACTACAGAAAACTTTGATTCTTCTTTCCTCTTAATGCCAAATCGATACGACTGCAAACACATAAAAGCTGTTAGACATTTTAACCAAAGTACAAACCTTCTGTCAGTAAAACAGAAGGGATCTTATTCAATTTTCAGGTTCAGAAAAATCCTTGAGAGGTTTCAAGGACTCTGCACAAGTGCTGCTTTTGTTGCTTTTTAAAAGTTGTTTTTAAACTGGCAGGAATTTACCTCCACGATGAAGAAATAAATTGAAACATCGAGTAAACAAGGTCCAATAAAAGCTGTACCGACACAAAAGCCTTTGCAGAAACTGCAATTATTTTCAAGATTATTGTTCCATTTTTTGCAAAACCCAGAAACTCAAATATAGATTTTTTTTTTCTTTTGTATTATTTCAAAGAAAAGAGTTAGAAATGTTTTGTAAATTAAGTCCAGGGTTTGTTGAAATATTTCTAAAAATCAAAACATTTTATTTATTGAAGGTTTCTTATTTCATAAGTAGAGCCTTTTGAACCATCTAGTTACAATCATGTTATAACATCATTCCCTAATCAAAAATGTACTTTGATTCTTTCATGCTGTTTAGAAATCCTGTAGTTTCCATGGCAACCATCCAGCTATGCAAACCGCCTGGTTGGACCTAGCCCCGCCTTCAAAGGGCATCTCCTCCTCAGACTGTCATAGTTTCTGCCTTACAGAACAGCCCTCCCCCGCTCTGCTCCTTCAGACTAGCCAGCAGCAATTAGCAAACACCTGTATGAACTGAGCATCTGCTGAGCTCTCAGTATAAATGTAGCTGTTGTTTGAAGGCCTCTGAGGTTTGTTAGAAGAAAATTGTAAAGATGTTTAAATGGGGGGTGTTATGTATTCTCCAAGCACATAGTGCCTCAATCAAGTAGCTAGGTTACCTTCAGTTATTGTGAAAATGTGATATACATCAAATATTCCACAATTTAAAATAAATTTGTTTTTGCAATTTAACGTCTTGAAATTGGGCCTCTGTCTCTTTAAGAAGCTCCTGCTCTTTCTGACTTTTCACAAAAATGTATGTGGGTTGGTTATGTTTGCCAGTCTTGTCAGTTAGATTTATTAGATCGTTTCCATGACGCCATGACGTGACCAGCTATATTTTCTATGCACCACCAGAGGGTGCTGTAGAGTAATTTAATAATTCATTTTGAATGCCATAAGAATTTATTTTTCTAATTTCTTATTTCATAAATAACAAACAATAAAAAAGGATGTTAGATTAAAACAGAGTAGAAAACAATTTCTATTAAATTCATTTTAAATATTTCTTGTCAAAAAACCACAATATGAATAGTATTTGTAAATGGTAAATGGACTGAACTTATATAGCGCTTTATCCGATCATTTTTGACCACTCAAAGCGCTTTACACTAGAGTCACATTCACCCATTCGCTCTCACAAACGCTCACACATTCATACACCGATACGCAGATCGGTAGGCAAT